>JARJLF010003254.1:0-20031 GCA_029378395.1 Mycena leptocephala | reverse complement strand
CCAAGAGCACGTCGCTTGCACCATGCCAGCCGAACAAATAGAGCCTGTCGAGGCACTCTAGGTGGATTTCCGGCTGCGTTTCAGAAATGTGTGGACCTGGCTTCACTCCGAGTTCACAACGGACGACATTAGGGCATTCAAGTAAAATTGAACACCAGACAGCGGGTGTACACGCCGTGTGAAGAAAGCTGAAGAAACGGAGTTGTGACCAGGGTAAAGAGACGGTCGGCGCAGAAAAAATCGGAGCCTCTCCATCGAGGTTCTGCGATAAAAGATCGAGGATATTCTGGCCCGCGAGCTCCGACAACTCCATCGCTGTCCGCGGAAAGATTGGGGAGAAGACCACTTCTCGGAGGACTGGAGCTGAATCGAATGCCACCGAGCTGTCAGGCCAATGCCAACCACAATACCCCGTTTCCGGTGGAGTGGCATCAACATCGCGGAGACAGGGTCGTAGATGTAGAGTCTCGAGACGGAGAAACGTGCCACTCGGCATCTCGAACAGCGACCGCAGAGTCGGGGAAGGGAATGCAAGGTCGAGATGCCTCATACGGTGCGCATTCGAAAACACGACAGCCATGAAGCCCGAAAGCAGATTCGGTCTTTCATGGAGGGCGGTCGCGAATGGACCTGTGCACTCGGCTGTGATGTTCAAGGGGTAGTCCCCGCTGGCACGCGAAAGCCATCCGTCCACCATTTCCGCGACCCTCTGAACGTCGAGTCCCTCTGCGTCAAAGATAACAGAAATGTTTGCCCACAGCTCCGACAGCTGCAGTGCCAGTTCGCGCCAAGTACGGGAGACATGAGTAAGCACCAAAGGTATGTCAGTTGATTTTGGAGGGAGGATAGAAGGATCGGGGAAAGCGCTGCATGTGAGGAATATTTCGGCCAGGAGCTCAGCTGGAAGTTTCTTGTGAGGCGCGAGAGCGACCCGGCATGCGGAAATAATTATTTCGAGTTCCTCTCGCCGGGACGAGAGTTGGTTGTAGGGATCGGGAGTGTTAAGAGACACGGCTTCAAGACGACCGAGCTCAATTTCGGCGTCGAGGAGCTCGATCCTTGCGAGAGCTCCGGGTGCGAAATCGATTTTCTGGCCCTCCGGGGAGTCCGCGCCAAACTCGTCACTTCGTTACTTCGGTTAAATTCGTGTAAGTTCGTCAGTTTGATGGCATTCAATGAATGCTCGTGAGTTCAGCAAAAATTCAGCCAAAGCTCGTCACTTCTCGCTAGCCCTTGAAATTTCGTCACTTTATGTACATTGAAACTCCTCCTACCACTGTACCATAAACTACCACTGGGGAGTTAGATAAAGTTCATGTTCTCAATGAGAATACAACGGTCTAACGGATATGCAATTGCAGCGCTGAAATACATGTAGGTGCAAAAATATGTAAGGTGTGTGAGTACATGATTATGATTACTTAGTGTGGATGCTACGGCGGCCGTTAATCATCGACGGTGCCGAGGAGAAAGCACTCCTACGCGGAGTAGAAGACGGCTCCCCGACGCGCGCCGTTGCCAAGCCGCTACGGCGCGACGGAGTCTTCGGCCGCAACGCGGTGCGATGTGATGCGCAGAAGCTATTGTATCAAGCGCGCCTCCGGCGCGCGCGATGTTCACACATCCAGTTCCAGCCTTCCGCGCCTCGCGCCGCGTTTTCCCGGAGCCGTGCATTACACAAGCCATGGAATACCAAAACAACCGCTTACCGGAAAGCTGAATAAAAAAAACCGCCCGCCCTATTCCTGCATGAGTCCGAGTGAAGGAGATGTCGATGCTGCTGTTGTCACGGTACGAGTTTTGTGTCCATGTCGGATATGCAGCACGGAAGGAAGTGTCATACACGCACCACGGCGATGAAAGCTCTGGCTTGGATGTCGGCGCGCGTTGTCACGATCCCGCAGATTCCTTGCGCAGGCGCGATGGTCGTGGTCAAGTCGTGGTAGTGGTAGAAGGGAAAGGTCGAACGTGCCACGTGATGTTCAACATCGGATGAACTGTGAGCTCACGAACTTTCATTAGAATTTACTCACCTGACGAGCTTTCACAGAAAATCATCGGAAGTAACGAACTTTCCCTAAATGCGATCAAAGTGACGAGGTTTCGTGAAAATAAGCGAAGTAACGAAGTGACGAGGAAGGCTACTACCCCCTCCGGGTTGTCGGACATAATCTGTTACAGATACTGCAAACGATGTTGAAGATGTATCCGATGCTGGAAGTACCTCGGATGGAGATCGAAAGATGTACTGTATCGTTGATGACAGTGAAGTGAGTGAAGGCCAAGTGAAGGCCTGAAGACGCGTCCGAACGGCGAATCGGCACAACAGCAAGATCACTCACGTGGCTGTTAAGTCCTCGGTGTCGGACCGTGCATCCGAGTTTCCTCGCCGAAAATTAGATGTTTGTGCGGGCCCAGCTGCTCCAAGGAAATATGATTCGTTTTAGGATCACATTTAACGGGCTTCAGTATTGGTGAATAGGTAGGACCAAATATTCCCTCCGTTGGAGAAATCAATAAAATTGGTGCGATACATTGGGCGAGCCCCAGTATTAACGCAGAACAAAGAATAAAATGATAAACTAGGAGACAGGTGAAACTATTATGTATGTCTCAAACGGGATAAGGACGCGGACCTCAAACGAGATTCGCCGTCCAGCGTGAATATACACGCCATCTTCCACAAACCGATGTTGGATTAGACCAGAGGCGCGTCGCATCTTGCCGGCATGGTGGAAGTATTGACGAGAAAGACAATGTGGCAGTGCACATTGATGCATCTACTGGTGGCTCAGAATATTGGTTTACACGAAAAAAACGAGTATAATGCGGATTGCACTGGGTAGAGAGAAATTAGCCTACGAAACTTTTTAGAGTCGTCGATATTCTCGTGATCCTTTGCATAAATTCCCATATTGGGGCAGGAGGTTGTTTGCCAGTGTTGATTCTGATTGAATCAAATCTTGCAATCGTACGGCACCTCCCGCTCCTGCGCCTTGACACGCGTAGGGCATCCAGCACTATGCTATCCGCACCGACTGCGCCGTCGTTCCGCTGCGTACTCCTTGGTACCCCTCACTGAGGCCGCTACAGCCTTCCCAAAACAGGGAGGCGCGCAACGACGCGCTCCACGAGTGGGCGGATCGTTTCGGGCTGATCCCGAGCGAGATTGCGAACGGCGGCTATAGAGGTGAAGCACCAACATTTTAATTAAATAATAACCGCAAAGGATTCTCTACTAGTACAAAAATCACAAAAAAAACAGTTGAGCTCGTACAACAACCACCGGAAAATCTGAGACACCAAACTGATTAGACATGCATAGATCAGAATGGATGTCGCCTTCACCTCATATAAGGTTTGTTTTATCGTCTCCACTGATTTGAATGTGCATTCCTTCTGCGACAAGACGCCGAAGAGCCTCCCTAATATCGGCATCGACCGAACGATGGGACCAAATCAACCGGAAGGATTGTATCTGAGAGCGCCGGGCGGAGAACGCTCCGACCAAATTCTCATAGCATGTGCGATTGGGGTACAATCGGTTCATCGTGAGATTGCGAAGGTTAGGGAAGAAGTTCTGGGTGGTAGCTAAGGCCCCGAGGAAGCCATAATCATTGTCCACACTCCCGCATGACAGCTCGAGATTCTGCACGCTGGGGAGAAGCTGGGAGAATTCAGTTATGGCTTCGGGCGACCATTCCACTGGATTCTGCATAGACAGCGACTCCAGCGGCGGCGCGGACCGGCGTAAGAAGGAGAGGAAGTCGTCTATATCGATGTCGAATTGACCCACATGAAGGGTATGTAGGGCAGGTAGCGTGAGGTATTGTAAGGGAGCTGCGCTGGTCCCGCCGGGCCCATCAAGCCACAGGCTTTGCAGGGACGGGTGGGTAAGCGGCATCAACGGGTTGTGCTGCTCCTTGAAATACGTCCCCTCGATGCTGCATTTCACCAGATTCGGCGCGGCAAGCATCATCTGTACACATTTCATGGGATTCCGCCCAAAAAATTCCGGTGGATGGAGATCGGCATCATCTAAGGCAATAGTCAATGTCCTCAAGGACGGAAAGGGCGCTGTGATCTGCGGTAGCCGATTGGCGGTCCGGAAGTATATCTTCAAATCCCGCACCCGTTGTGCATGCTGCTGCACCACGGCCCCGACGGCTGGATGTAAGGATCCGCGCAGGGAAATCGAAGTATCCCGAGGGTCTGCACGGCTGAGCCAGGCGTGGACGAGCTTATCGAAATTGGTGGCCCGGGGGAACTCGATCCGTATGTTTGCCCACAGAACCGGCGCTGACCGCGCGATGTGTGCCCATGAGCGGGATACGGACAGGAATACCATGGGCGCATCGTGTGGGTTCGGTGCAGGAGCACCGAATGTAGGAAGACAGCGCACAAATATGTCGGATGAGAGTTCCAGAGGCAATCGTGTTATGATGTCCATTTCAGCGTTGAGTTCGCCTTGGAGGTCGCTTCGCTGTTGTTCGAGAGTGCGACCCTGGTTTCGACGAATTATGGCAGCGTTAACGTCCTCTATCTTGCGACGAAGGATGCGGACTTTGACCTCATCCACGGGCATCGGTGTCGATTCTGCACAAGATAGCGGGTCGCCGCGGCGCTGGCCGGACCCAATAGCTCCAGTAACGGTTATCCAACGAACATGATGGACTCATGATCATGAAAGAATTTCCCAAAGAGTCTCGCTAAGAACTGTCAACAAACAAAGACCTACATTAGGAAAGTAGATGCATATCCAGTAATTCCTGCTATAGCATACATATTTGCTTCAAAAATTACATTCAAAATGCAGTTAAGTACACAGAGCAGATATCGAAAAAATCCCGAGAAGAAAACATGAACGAAGGTCAGAATATGAAGAAAGCGATGATGGGCAAAGCAAACAAAAGCGGCAGCGATGCACGACCATTGATGGTCGCTTGGGCGCCGCTGGTGGTGGGGCTGGGGCTGGGACTTGGGGGTTTGATGGTGTGAAGGGGTTGGTCGTGGGCAGATTGTTCGTGGATGCGGGAAGTGGGTGAGTAGTTGTAATTGTCGTCGGAGGCGGGGCAGCGGCGGCGTTGTTCCCAGGAAGCTTCAATACGTTGAGGGCATCCGAGACCCCAATCTGACCCCACGGCGCAATCCCGAAAGATCCCTGTAAGATCGACGGCCCAAGGTTGGAGTCGGACGTGGCAAGGAACGAGGATGCCGACGTGAAAGGGCCCGTCAGCCATGTCGTGTCTGTCCTAACAATGTCACTGCTCCCATCGGTGTACTTGATCTGCAGGGCGGCAATGAAGCCCGCGCTCGAGCCCGCGCCCGTCGTCTGCTGTGACGGAAAGTTCGTGGCAAATACGGTGAAGACGTTGGTCGACGGCGTGAGGGTAACAGTGAACCGCTGCGCGTACTCCCAGCTGCCGATCGTGTTTGGCGCGTTGTTATCGAAGGGGGGCGAGCCGATGTACTGGCCATTCACGTATAGGTCAAAGCTATTGTCGGCGGAGAGGAGAACAGTGGCCGAGGACGCGGTTTTGTCCGACGGTGCTACTACTGTCTTCCTGAATCCGACAGTCTCCGCGGGCGCATCGCCGGAGGCATCGGTGATGTTCCAGATCCATGAACTGCCCGTCAGATTCAGAGGGTTGACCGCCGGACTGGGAAGACTGACGCTCGTTCCCCAAGGTCCTGACCCATACTGGGTAGCGACTTCGGCTGGTCCGAACGGCGAGACGTCGACGGGGAGGGGGAAATCCGCGGGAACCGTTCCAGAAACCAGCCATGTATTGTCGGATAGGATGGTCTCATTTGAGCCGTCGGTGAAGAAAACGCGAACAGCCGCAAGAAGGCCAGCGGGATTTGCTGCCCCCGGCGAGACGGGGTTGGCATTCGCAGCCAGCACAGAAATAACGTTCGCTGAGGCGTTAAGTGCCGCGCTGAGGACTTGAGCGGTCTGCCATCCGTCTTCTCCTTCCGGATCTGAGGCGGCGACAGGCTGGCCATTGACCCATAATGTAAAGTTGTTATCGACGGTCATCGCGATCTGCGCAGAGGCAGCGGTTTTGCCCGTAGGTGTGGCGAATGTTTTGAGGAACGCGACGTTTCCGGTGGGGGCCGTCGTCAGCAAATCCGGCTCCGCAAGCCAGATCCACGACGCAGAAGACAGTCCGCTGTCGGAAAAAGCGTCCCTCTTTCCGAGTATCCGGGCATTTTCCCTCAACGATGAAGGCCGGGCCTGTACGACTTTTTGAGAATGTCAGAGCTGTTCGGGACAGTGCTTGCTGTAACGCACCAATAGAGGGATACCAGACAAGCAGGGTGAGAACAAGGAAGAATGGCGAAGCTGGCCGTGGAGAGTGGTATCAGTAACCATTCACAACTCAGTCGTAGACTATACCTGACGAAAACATCGATCAACGACAAAACCCAAGGTGAAGTGGGGAGACGCAGAAAGGCCAGGAAAATTTCCGAGTCATAGACAACGTAGATCACTTATAAGAGGCTGCGTGGATCTCAGTTCAATTGAATGACGGCACAAGCATCTGACAGATTACCTGGGACGTCGTTACGCTGATCGTCCTTCCCGTGCCTTTCCATGGCTGTGGGTACTGTTAAGCCGTGGAACGGAAAGTGATCCTAGGCGCTAATCTCAGTTTCGAGCTGGCACTCGCCATATGGGCAGATTAAACGTAATGCACTTTTACTCTTCCAAAAAAAAAAATTAGGAAAACCCCGGTTTGTCAAAATTCATAAAAATGAGTCCACACCGGCCCCCGGCTACTACCTTTCATAGCGGTCCGGGCATAGAGTAAATCAACGACCCATTGTGGAGGGGTTTTTTTTAAAACCAGCCAGCTCCAGAAGTTCTGAATAAGCCACAGCGATGCGGAGGCACTAAGACAATCCCAGTAGGTGGTCGAAAAGTCGGTTTTTTTGGCGGCTTCCAGGGCGAATTACCGTCAAGAGTAAATTAGGCGAAGTCCTCGAAAAAAAGCGGACCGCCGCGAAAGTTAGTGACCACACCCCAGCGGCTTGGAAATCAAGTGCGACCAAGATGTTAAGACTGAGCCATTGCCATCAATTCTCGATTGAATTTGAGTGTTGCGCTCAATTATAATACGGGTCTCCCAGTACAAAAAATCTGAAGAGACAGATCCCAGATTAGTAGCATAGACAAAGCAGCATAGAAATCACTCATCTGTTGTGAACTTTTGTCACCGACTTGAATTGAGCCCGGAACAAGCCAGAAGGCGCTTTGGACAGACAGATCTTACCATGGCAGAAACCATCGACGAGAACAAATTCATAGAAGACAAAAGGATGGGGTAGAAATAGTATGCGGTTCAATCATGGTTTCTCTCCCACATCGCGCTTCCCGCCGGCCATACCGGACACCGCATACTATTCATCACGTCCAGATGGCCTGTTATCTCAGGCCCACTGAACATCATCCCCCTCCGTCGCCTAAACAAGGTCGGTACGAGTTCATGAGCTGCGCTGCGAAGTTACTTCTCTGACGCCCACATTCAGACAGTATTCATTGAGTACCATGCCTGAAACTCAAACTACTCAAACTGGACAAGGGGGCAATGAGCCTGACAGAGCTGAGAGCCCAACCGCTCCACTCGGCCGCTGGCAGTGAATGTCACAGCAAGTAGTGGACGCGACGGTATGGTGTGCCGCTCTCTGTGAAGAAGGTTCCTGTCTCTCTCACCACTCTCCTTAGCTGGTCGCTAAAGAGATTAGTACCATTTAGGGAGGAGTTCATCGAATTCTGTTGATCATTGTGGTTCGTCATACTGTCGTGGGGTCGGTATTAATCCAAAGGACCGGAGGGATTATGAAGAAGATTCTCACGAGACTATTGTTTGCAAAAACAACCGCCACGAATAGTGAGATTTCGGAGGTTTGAGGAAATTGGTCAGGATTTCGGTCGGACACGATTGCGGCGCTGCAGGAGCATGCGGTCATGTACGATCACCGAAGATTAAATATATTCGTCCGAGAGAGCCATTGATACCTCCATGACCTTCCATCCCACGAGGAAAATCAGGAGGACTGACGAGTCCGAATTTTTTGAGCAACAGTTGGAGAAAAATCGCGGGTATGTGTGAAATCAGAAGGATTTGAACGGTCAAGTTGCGTTAAAGTAAAAATGTAAGCACTGCGCGTGTCACCAAGTATTGTTTTTTTTCTTCTTCCTCGGGTCCAAGGGCCTCAAGCAAGTGGCTCTGCGATTCTGTGATAAGTTGTTTCGTCGTCCTATTCGTAAATGTGGCGAGGGCGGGAGGATTGGTCTATTGGAGGTCATAGGCTGTAAATGTGAGGTATGCATAGCCCGTCATATTGTACCTGGTGCGCATGCAAGTTGCAACCTTGTAAAGGGCCCTCCAAACTCATTTGAAACTTGAACTTGAACACCGTACCGGGGGGAGATAAGCGGTTGAGCCAAATGCCGAAGAGTTTGTCGAATTCAAAGTTGCACGAATAATTTCCCTTTCGCAAGAGATCGTCTGCCAGCGATTAGAAGTGAGTAGCACCTCGAGGAAGAGTATGTAGGAAGAGGACTGGCAGTCGCGCGAATTTCATCGATTTGTCTCATTGATGCAGTGTGGACTTGATAATGGCGTCGCTCCTCGACTGGCCCTACTGTAAACAAATCGTGTCATTGGCCACTATTCGGCAGAGAGAGAACGAGAGAGGAAGAGCTGCTGGTCGTTTGTTTGCCCATGTTTGGCGGCGGCTTTGCATGACCAACCTTTACTACCAAAACTATCCCGGATCGCTTCTGATTCTCGCGCAGCTCTACCGGAGTGGATAAATTCTAAAAGCGAAGAAGTGTGAGCTTGAGCCGTGCCCGGAGCCGTCCTCCAACTTTCTTCAATGAGCGTGAGTACAGAGGGTGAAACGGAGGTAAGAAAGCAGTGGATATTGTCCACAAACTCACCTAAGCTCATTTATAGACCCCGATAACTTCCTCACCTTCTGGACCGTATACCGCGACTCATTCTCGCCGTAGCCGTATGGAGATGTCCACCATTTCCGACTCGCCAATTCTCTTGCTTCACCAGAACTTACAGCCTCAATATTTGCACATTGTCTTCCTGCCGGGCATCTGTGGCCTTCACCACGCGAAGCTCCCCTGCTTCTTGCGCAAATATCTTACCAATGGCGGGAGATATGTCTCGACACACCCAATCTATGGCATCCATTGCATTCGGCGACACGAGATCTGTAGAATTGCTAGAAAGTGGTTGATGCGCGCGCGGAACCACCCAATTACGCTGTTCTTCTGACTGCGTACGAGGAGAGGGCTCGGAGGCTTATGGGAATCGTAAAACCCTACTGTCCTCAGTGGCAGAATGTCCACTTTGTTCTCCCAACGTCCGTGTACCGCCAGCTCAGCATGTCCCCCTTACCACGTCTTAGCGGCTGACGCTGTCTATCACCGGGCACGAGCCAGAACCAACGGCCGACCCCATTATCATTCGGGATGCGCCGTTGCTTCGTTACGCCAAAATAATCCACCTCCGGCATTTCAAGATCGATATTCCATTGGAACAGTTGACCGCCCTTCATTTACGTATATTCATGGATGCAGCCCAGACCATCGTTATTTTGCGATGTTGTCCGAACCTCCTAAAACTCATCTGTTTCTTTACGGCGATGGCGAGAACGTGCATCCGCCCCTCGAACTGCATTCACTGCGCTCGTTGAAGATTGGGAACGAGAGCATGCGCTTTGTCTCACAGCCCGCGTCTGGAGCAGCTACATTTTCGCAAAGATCGGGCGACATTGATGCCCAGACGGATGCCTTGCGGTCATTCATGTCGCGTTCGTCCTGCGACCTGAAGCTTCTCTCGATCAAACTGAACGCAGCCGCAGGAATCCAGCATTTCTTCGCGGCCTTGCGATGTTGCCCGAACCTCGTAGATCTTTCTTGTTTATCTACAGCGATAGACGAGAACGTGGCTCCACCCCTCGAGCTGTGTTCTTTGCGTTCGCTGAAGATTACCAAGAGAACATGCTGCCTTATCTCACAGCTCCACGCCTGGAGCGGCTCGAGATCTCGAGTATATGGACGACACCGATGCTACAACCAATGCCTTGCAGTCATTCCTATCGCGCTCGTCCCGCGACCTGCAGTTTCTCTCGATCAGACTGAACGCAAACCCAGGAATCCAGCACTTCCTCCGCGCCGCCAACTGCATCCTGCACATGAAGCTCCATTTCCATCACTCCGCTGGTTTCGAAGAGCAGATCCAGGCGCTCCAAGATGTCGACGTCCTTCCACGGCTCAAGCACCTGGAGATTCACGACATCGCAGGCGGAGACCATTATCGTCCACTGCTCGATGTGTTGTGGTATAGACTGTATCACGCCAATCTCGAATCGTTCGAGCTATTCTTGGGGACAGCGTCCCCTGGACTGTCCCCTGCGCGCATTCCCCCCGCAACTGTCATGGCAGATTTTCGTGCCCTCGCTGAGGCAGGGTTGCGGCTCCGAGTCACTACGAGGGAGAGTGGTGCCATCGCATTTGCCGATGTTACTCTTTTGGATCTGTATAGCCCCAGGATCATCGCCCCATGACAGATGATCTATCGAGCCTTCGATTGGTTTGACCGTGTTTGGAGGCCGTTCCCCAGCCTTGACTTAACCTGACCCATACCCGTCCCTTTGACGCCCTTCCGCATTCTGGGTGAACACTTTGAGGAGCTTCAAGTACGTCGAAGTCTAGCCAAAGGTTTAAACTTGAAGCTAATCTGAATCCTAGTCTCTTCACACTCCATCGGAAGTTCCCCGAAGCCAACCCGAAGCTTCTTCTTGCCTCGTTCGATAAGAGACCCGAATCGTCCTTGCCATTCATTCCCCTTGCACACCGATGTCCATTGGTCACGACTCGCGCATTCTCTTGCTTCCGCCGGAGATTACTGTCGCAATCTTTGGACATTGTATGCCTTTACGCCCAGTATGGCCTTCACCACGCGAAGCGCCTCTACTTCTTGCCCAAATATGTCGCCAATGGCGGGAGATATGCCTGGATACGCCCCAACTATGGGCATCCATCGCTTTTGGCAGCAAAAGATCTGTAGAATTGCTCAAAAAGTGGCTCTCGCGCGCACGCAACTATCCGCTCACCCTTTACCTCCATACTTTATCTGAAGAGAGAGCGCAGATGCTGATGGAGGTCGTAAAACCCTACTGTTCTCAGTGGCAGGATGTCCGCTTTGTTCTCCCTAGCTCCATGGACCACCAGCTCAGCTTGTCCCTTCCGCGCCTTGAGAGGCTCACACTCGACGGCCTGGTGCCCAAGTCAGATAGGATGAGGGCCCCCATTGTCCTTGGGGACGCGCCGTTACTCCGTTATGCCGATATAAGGAATATCAAGATCGATCGGCCTTTGGAACGGTTAACCACCCTTCGTTTGCGAGCAACCGATGTGCGTACACGTATCGATGAAGCCCAGACCATCGCTGCCTTGCGATGTTGCCCGAACCTCCTGGAGTTAGACCTCTCCTGTCTCCGAATGGCAGGAGGCAAGAGCGTGCCTACGGTCCTCGCGCTACATTCTTTACGCTCGCTGAAAGTCATCAATCCGAACATGCTGCCCTTCCTCACAGTTCCGCGATTGGAGCGGCTTCAAATTTCGCGCATGGACGACATCGAGGCTGCGAGTCATGCCTTGCAGTCGTTGCTGTTGCGCTCGTCCTGCCACCTTCAGTTTCTCTCGATGGAAGTACCAATGGGCGCAACTGCAGCCCAAACCCAGCACTTCCTCCGTGTCGCCAACTCTATCTCCCATCTGAAGCTCGTTATCTCCAACTCCTTCCTGATCGAGCCTGTGATGCAGGCCCTCCACAGCGTAGACGTCCTCCCGCAACTCGAGCACCTGGAGATTTCCAACGCCACGAATGGAGCTCATCCACTACCAGACGTTTTGTGGTGGAGATGGAAGCTCACCGGTCGCGAATCGTTCGAGCTCCTTCTGGGGATGTTGGAGTTGAGTCAACGTGGCATCATGGCCGAGGTTATGATTTAGCAGTGGTTAAGGAAGACTCAGTAGGAGACGATGAGGGAATAGTTACATTAGACAATGTAGGAAGTCGAATTATATATATATATATTTCAAGCGTTTACGGAGCTCTTAACCTGACTGAATCCGCTCTCAAATCACACATCCTCAACGGCGGCGGTGTTTCGCGTGCTCGCCGAGGGAGTTGCAGCTCAAGAGCAGAGCGCTTTAACCACCCTTACAAATACCCGTCGCGCTTGATCCCAAGCCATTTGTTCCAATAGTTCCTTACATACGGTAGTTAGCTACAACACAAATAAGTTACGCTTGAGCAGCCCGTAAGGGTATAGTGATGAACATGACGAGAACTGAAAACACACATTACACGACACACTCTGGGTCACGGCCCCGGGCTCCTCCCCGTGGAATTGACTGGCGCGCTGAAAAATCCCGACGCAGTAATGCCGACCGCCTCCACGGCCGCACCGCTCGCCTTCCTCGTCGTCCCCCGCCCCACCGCGATCGACCCCTTGCGCCCGACCGTCCCCGTGCCCGCCACGCCGGAACCCTTCTCCACGCTTACAAGCGACTTCGTGCGGGTCGACCCATACACGCCGCCGCCGTTGCTCATCACCGAGCGCGCGCCGTACCCCGTCGTTGACGCCGCCCCCGACACATTACTCCGATGCCGCGGGCGGAACGTGCTGTTACTGCCGTTCCCCGCACCCACAGCGCCCCACGCGCTCGGCGGCACCGCCCCGCCGTTGCCGTTCTGCCCCGCCCCGCCATTGCTGTACTCCATTCCGATGGGCATAACGAGCATCTCATCGTCAATATCCTCGTCCTCGTTCTGAGACAGCGCGCTGCGCACGCTCTGCCGGCGTGGCGACGACGCGCGGAAGCCGGAATTCGAGGACGCGGACGATGAGGAGGAAGACTCGCCCGGCGCGCGCAGGGGTGGCTGCGCCTCCGCGCGGTCGCGCAGCTCGTCGAAGACCTCGAAGTAGCGCTGGATGCACAGCTTGAGGACCGTGCCGAGCGTCGTCTTGCCCTCTGAGAGCGCCGCGGGGTTGGATGCGGGCGGGCGGTCCGACGGGGTGCGCGTGAACAGCGCGGGGGCACCGGGGACGCTGCACATCATGACGTCCCGCGCGGGGTTCGTCTTGCTGGCGACGAGGTTAGGGCACAGCACCACTGCGAGGTTATGTGCGTCCATGCGATTTGAGGCAGCCCGGAGGGAGACGTCGTGCATCAGATCTAAGGAGGATTTATATAGAAACTACGGGGAAAAGGAGGAGGGCAACGTACGGAGGACGTGGCTCAGCAGGATGTAAACGCATAACGGGAGTTGGGGGAGGAGTACGTCCCGTATATACGCGATGGCTGCGAGATCGCGCTCGACGTTCGCCGCGTCAGTCGTGTCGGTCGTTGAGGAAGGCATCGGGCAGCGGCGAACGACGGGGTACAGACTCTCCGGGATAACAGGCTCGGGTAGATCTCGCAGGTACTTCTTAAGCAAGACAGCTGCAAGGTGGGGATCCCCGAACGTATCGAGAGAAACCACATTTCCTGGAGGTCGATAAGGTTTTCGTTAATATAAAAGAGACAGACGACGAACCTCGGTCATAGGCGTCCTGCGCCGCCTTCAGCATGACCGACTGTGGTGAGCGGCGGAAAAGACCCTCTTCCTCCATGCCGGATTCGCGTATAAACTGGATAGCATCCCGAACGACACGAGGAATGCCACCCTTCTCGCCATCGAAGCCCATGAGGTCCTCCAGCGGCACACCGAAGATGTGTGTATCGCCACGGGTGGCAACTGGTAGCGTTATCTTGCTCTCGTATTTGAGATTTTCCCTGCCTCGGATAAATCAAAGTTAGACGAGAACACGATGAACTGACTTGTATACGGCCGGTGGAACGTCTATTTGCGTTAACGGAATATAGCATGCGAGCTCGGAAAGCGTGGGGATATATGTGAGCTTCCGGAAGAATTTTGGGCTGATGATAGCGCCGGCAAGACTGAAAAGCACTACTCATGTTGGGTATACTGCGAGTCCAGGAACGCACTTTTGGAGAAAAAAGACGAATGTACGATGTACAGACGCTTCAGATTCTTGCGGTACTTGCGACTAAGGCTCCGATATGCCTTCCAGACCCAATTCCACCCTGGGGTGTGTTTGCCTCCGGCAGCAAAGAACACGACGGCGTAGTCGGATTCGACATACAAGTTGAGATATCCCAGGATCCGTCTGCCGGAATAATTTTCCAAGTTAGGGGTGTTCTTGAATAATAATGAAGTCCGCCCACTGAAGCAAAAGGTCGTAATTAACCTCCTTCGGATCCGGGAGCGCAGATGCATTCATTACAACCCTGAAGATACGCCATAAACCAAGTCCACGCAAGTCCGACAACGAAACCTACATTGGCCGGGTTCTGATGGTCTGTTAGCAACCATGCAAGCTAGCCAAGTGCTGCTCACTCAAAATCGACTCCGGCTTGAAATATCATACGGGAAATGACCTCCTCCACATTGTCCCGACCGTCCTGGGCGCTATAGTCGTCGATACTTTGCTTCCGGGCCCATGGAGCTGTAAACTTGCGTTTGAAGCTTGAGGGGGACGTCGGACCAGAGGAAGGAGAAGATTGGGCCATAGACAGGGCAGCTAGGCGCTGCTTCAGCGTCGCGCCCGTCTTGACCGCAGGAGCCATATCCAAGAAAACAAATCCGGAAGTCTGATAGGTCGAGGAGGAGTCGAGGATAATGTTTACTCTTGTTGTTTTCCAAGGCCGAAGGCGTCTTTGTTCTAAATCAATCCTTCGCTCTAACTGCCAACTACCTAACTGCCAGTAACTGCCTTCAAAACGTTCACCTGACAATAGGGTGTCAAATTAAGCACTAAATATGAAGGATCCAGAAGAGGTACAATTAATGTCCATAGAGCGAAGTTTTGAACGAACAACGGTTTGTATTCAAACCACATTCGATTCTATAATTTAAAGGCTCCCCTGCCAGTGAACGGCTGTCTTCTTCAGGGAACAGCATGCCATATTTGCCGCCCGGCTCAGCCCAGCCATTGCAGAGTGATATTGATCCCCGGGCTGGAAAGGCCTGGAATCTATTAGGTGAAGGGATTGCCGACGGAATTTAACACCCATATTGTCATGATATTGATAACTATGGTCAGTAGCTATAGTTATTACTTCTCGAGCTCCTTCCGCGTATCTCAGAGCTGTCTTGGATCTCTAGAAAACTTTACTCAAGCATTTTCGCAAAGCATTCTGGGATTATTCTATTTAACAACCCCCCTTGTTAGAAACAACCGGGTTGCTGAATAGAAAGTTTCTATTTAACAACCCTCCTATTTTTAACTCAGTTTGCAAAGTCGAACCAGCTCGTGTCAAATTTGGGGATGAGTCCATTTAAGAACCCCATGCAAGCAACGACATTTTGTTGTTGCGCAAATTAGGCACACCATGCCTTATTGGTGCTCGCCACAACAGCCCAAGGGCCGTAGCCAATTGTTGATGAACAATCGCGCAGACGCGTGTGCGGCCGATACGCCGCGCGCGCCCCCGATGCGCTCGCCATACATGGCGCACAATTTTCGCGAGGCTCACGCGTGAATAACCCAAGAATAACGGGATATTTTCGCAGTGCACGGCCGGTGCACCACCGATGTGCATACCGGGCCAGGACACATCTCACACACCCCACAGAGAATCCAAGTCAGGACGAACCAAAAAGGCATTGCAAACTGTGGTTTGCTGGTTTGGTTTGCCTACTGGTTTTTAAATAGAACAAATGTTTTTTGGGAGGATTGTTAAACAGAAAAACTTGTCCAGCAACCCGGTTGTTGCTAACAAGGGGGGTTGTTAGATAGAATAATCCAGCATTCTGCATCTATGCCGCGCTACCAACGAATTTTCTGACGGATTTTCCGTAATGCAATTGTAGTCCCTATACTTCTAGAACATTATTCCCTTCGCTATTTTTCTTCAAGTGTGAGTTGCATATTTTTTCCCCACTTTTCCGTCGATCTTCAAGTTATTTCGATACCGCCGTTGTCCACGTGTGCGGGGTCGATCAATCAATCAGCGCTTTCGGCTTCTTGATGGTCAAATCCGGTACGCTCCGGCAATACGGTAAACAACTTGCCGTAGAACTCATAATGGTCACAAAAGTTATCAAGCAAATTCTTGCCAGCTGCCCCCATGTACATCAAGTCCTCCTTCCCCCCTTTACCACCTCTCCCCGAGGTGAACATTCTCCATGTCCTCTTTGGACGCCCAGACCAGGCAAGCTCGTTCTCTTTTCGACGGAGTGCGCATTAATTCGGAAAGCAGGCAGAGTGGCCGGACTATACCATTCAAATCGAGGAAAAGACGGGGAGGAAGCGGACGTATAAGGACATGGTAAAGCGTGTGGAGTTGGGGGCAACCGCCCTTGGAGCTAAAGTCTCCGACGGAGGCCTTAAACTCAACGGGGATGGCGACGAGATGATCGGTCTACTGGGGGAAAATTCCTTGGTTTGTGCTAGGCCCGTTGTGTGAAATGCCTGGTCTCACAGATTGACATGCGCAGGACTACATCGACATTGTGTTATCGCTGCTCACGATAACGACTCCATTTGCGCTCATCTCGACGTATTCGACGCGCTTCGAGCTCGTACACGCACTGAAACTCACTAAAGCGACGCGGCTTTTTGTGGACGCGAAACTGTTAAAGAATGTTCTCGCTGCGATCGAGGACCCAGACATCCATATAACGCCCGATAAAATATACATTTTGTCTGGGCAGCCTACCAAGGGCCGAAAGAGCTTCAGTCAAATGATCGAAACTGTGAAGCTGAAGAAAGCCCCTCTGGAGCCAGTCCGCCCAGCTAAAAAGGACACTCTCGCGTATCTAGTCATGTCAAGCGGGACGAGTGGGCTCCCCAAAGGTGCGTCCGAATATTATTCATGGCGTGCCTAGTTCACGAAAACTCAGCTGTGATGATCACGCATGGCAATGTTATATGCTCAATTACCCAAGGCATAGTTGTCGCTCAGGTTGCAGAGCCCTTTTCGGTATTTTCCGTTCAATATTCTTTCCCTCGAACCCTGACAAAACAGGATTCAACGCAATTCAGAAACAGAGAAAAGACTTGCACCCCACGACTATCTGCCCTCTGCCGATGTTCCACTCCTACGGCCTACACGTCTACATCCTGTGGGCGACCCGCTTCCCCGCCACCTACATCATCCTCGAGAAATGGAGCACAAGGCAATACCTCAGGGCCATTGCCAAGCACGTCGCGTCCATTTTGACTTGCACCACTCGCTGACACGCGCGCCAGGTATCGCGCGACGCACCTGGGGCTCGTCCCCTCCATGGTCCACGCGCTGGTGACCCACCCGACATCAAATCAGCCGACCTCAGCTCTGTCATTGCCATCAACTCCGGCGCGGCGTACCTACCCCCAGAGCTCGCCGCGCGGATGGGCCGCCTCCTGCAAAATTCGCGGAAATTACGCAAGGTGTGCTATACCGCTTGACTTTCTTCGCCCCGCTCACCCCGCACAGGGTACGGCCTCTCCGAGGGTGTGAGTACCTCTTACGCAGACCCCCGCCCGCCTAACCCGCCCGTACAATAGACCATCGCCGCCCTCACGCGCCCGATCGAGGGGATGTTGGGCATGGGCCCGCCCCCGCCAAACGTAACAGGCATCCTCCTCCCGGGGCTCGAGGGCCGCATCGTGCGCGACGACCTCACGGACGCCGCGCCAGACGAGGTCGGCGAGCTGTGGCTCCGCGGGTGCAACGTCACGCCCGGGTATTGGAACAACCCGCAGGCGAACGCGAATACGTTTGTGGATGGGTGGCTCCGCACTGGTGACCAGTTCCGCGTCGACAGAAGGGGTACTTTTTGTACGTCCTCTCTCTCCCCTATTTATGGACAGGGCCCTAAAACACTCTTAGCTTCGCCGACCGGGGAAGGTGCGTTTCGTGGGCGATGTGATCTATCTCGCTGCAGTGTGCTGACGAGACGGTGGTGCATGCAGGACACGCTAAAGGTCTCAGGCGTGCAGGTGTCGCCGAAGGAAATCGAGGACGTTCTGTTCGCGCACCCGGAGAAGCTCATCTCGGACGTGTCCGTCGCAGGTGTCAGCGGCGGCCGCACAGACGACGAGAAGGTGCCCCGCGCCTGGATCGTGCTGAGCAATGCCGGCAAGAAGAAGGGGGCGCCAGCTGTAATTAAGGCGCTGGAGCAGTGGCACCAGGAGTCCTTGAGCAAGTACAAGTGGCTCCGGGGCGGGATACAGGTCGTAAAGGAGGTACGTATTGGTGCACTTAGACTCGTTTGATAAGGCGGGACTTAAGCGGCACGTAGATTCCGAAAACGCCTACGGGGAAGACTATGCGGCGGGTGCTCCAAGATCAGTATGAGCGGCGCGCGAAGAAGACGAAAGCCAAGCTCTGAGGGAGGACCTTCGTTTTGTTCGCGCGATGGTGGTTTTGTGCGGAGCAGACGTCTCCGAGGTTCACAGAGCATTATGAGCGCACATCTTTACTTTACGAAATCTCTTTGATAACATTTGAAATAAGAAATGAATGATACAGGACGAAGATTGGCGGGATAGGCAGAGTCTATGCAAATGAGGTGAAGCCTAGCAAATGAAATCAGAGAGGCTCGCTGAATGCGGAGGAGCTTAGCCACGTACCCGAGCCTAGTGTGACGGATCCTCGGCGGCACCACGGCGCGGGTCTCGGGCATACGCGGGCGGCAGTGGTGCGAGCTCGGGGATTGACGCAGCAGGAGTGGATGGGCCTGCCTGCATGGTGTTACCGAAGCCGAGTCCGACCCCAGAACCGGCCCCAGAAGGAAGTCCCGACATGCGTTGCTGATTTGGCGCGAGGGTTGGGTCAGGATACGGGATATGGCTGAAGTATTCGTCGTTGAGGAGGACCGAGTTGTCGAAGGACGGCGCGACGACGTGATACGGATCGAGCGAGGGGCCTGCGGGCGGTAAGCAAAGACGCGAATAAATTTTATCAGAGGACTGACTCTGCGTTTCGGATTTGGATAGGGACATATCATGCGAAGGAGATGGGGGGAAGCCGAGGCTAGAATACGGCGGGGGTTGTTGTCCGATGCAGCTTGCTCCTCGCGTCTTCTACGCCACGACGCGCGAATATTGAGGCCCAGTGTCAGAAGGAATAAGCCCACGACAAGTATCACGATAAACACTGAAATCCCGTTAGGCGAGTTGATAGAAACGACGAGGATTGGCTGTACTCAATATGACCGCGTCCTTCATGCAGAGTCCTGCGAATTCTTGGCAACTAGGCGAAGGCGTGTTCTGATAAGCCTCGCGAGTCTTGAGAGTAAGAAGCTGCATAGAGACTGAAAGGAAGAAAACTAGGGTGGGCGGGAAGCCAAGTGCTAGGAACGAAGAAAAGGGGGAATTCAGGTCCCGCCTGTGCAGGGGCTGACAGCAAATCTAGAGACGCGGCTGAAAACGATTTTACCATAGACGCGAACTAGGAAAGGAGGACCGTAAGCCTTGAAATGTAGTCTTGCAATGACATTTAGCCTTCTTCGGCCGCATTAATATTTTGGAGCCAGAAATTTTGTAGATTTCATGTAGTAGCCGCCGTTGGCTAGCTCGTTCCAAGAGGCGCTACAGCGCATGAGCTAGAGCTTCTGGTGGTGCAAGGATTGACATTAGCATCGGCATCGTCGTGGTCGTTGAAGGGCTTGAGAGAATAACGCCTGTCGCCACGTGACAGGACGCGGTCTATGCGGTCGACCACACAATCCACAACAACATTTGTGCCACATTAACGCCACAGATTTTTTTCGTGAGGATGTGATCCTCGTGGAAAATATTAGCCGCGAATGAATCTAGGCAATTCCAAACCACGGCTGAGTATGCATTCGGAGCTCAAATTGCATAGAATCGATTAATTCGCCTGCTGCCTGCCAGTACATGTGACAACTGGCATAATTGACACATTCAGGCGCCGGCGAA
>JARJLF010003253.1:0-20033 GCA_029378395.1 Mycena leptocephala | reverse complement strand
CGGAGCGGCCTCGGAAACCGCGCGCCCATTTCATCTTGAATGCCCGGCCTGGGAACTCCACCGCCAACCCCTCCATTCCGCATGCAGAAAGGCTGATATCTTCGGCCCCCTGCACGTCTCCCCACTTCTCTCCGAACCAAAAACTCCTTAAACCGTTCGCCAAGTTCATTGAGGCTTCTGGTCGCTTCACCTAGACCCGTGCGCGTCTCCCTTCTCCCTCCTCCATCCATGTCACGTCCCCATTCCTCGTGTATTCTCATTTTTACTCTCATTTTTATACTTTTTTTCCTTCCCTTTCATACATTACACCACCATACCTAATCATATCGATACGTAGACCCTTCCAGAAACATCACGAACCATTATATACCCCACTGAATCACATACCCAGAATTTACGATACCTCCTAGAAACCAATTTACCTCTCGATTACCTTATCTCATAAGAACGAACTCCCACCAACGAAACTGTAACATACTTACTTTACACCACCCAGCGTACAGCTACCGTAGCCAGAATTGGCCCTTATGTAGCGAAATAAATGAACTATCATCATCATCATCACCCACCAATATACCGAGCATACCGCCTTCCCAAGTAACGCTGACCTCTCTTGATTATTTGTGGGTACTGTGACCATGATAAGTATTGGGGTCCTTTGTACCAGTTTTTTTTTTTTCGACACTGTTCACTTGCACTTGAGCTTAAACTTCCGACCAAACATTTTCCTGTGGAAAAGAAAATGACAACTGAGTTATAAAATGCACAAATACTATCAAAAGAGCAGATTTACCCTCAGTGTAAAATGGAATTGTCAATCAGAACATTGTTGAAAGGACTTACACAGTAAGTTACACTGGCGGCCAGTTCAAATTGAAGATCAAACGGTGGTTGAAGCGGATTTTTCTCCGCAACTGGGCTACTCCAAGTAAGAGGTTCGAATGGGTTCGAACCGGTTCAGCAAGGTTCACAGAATTCTGAAATTCTTTGAACCTTGAACTGAACCTTGGGTTCGGTTCAGCGAACCTCACAGCCACGAACCGGACTTTTGGTCCGGTTCAGGTTCGGTTCAGGTTCGCCAGCGGTTCAGAACCTGACCGCAGCAACACTAGAGAGGACCCGCTCGCCGTCCCCTCCATCGCCGCCGAGGCATACCAGTGCTCCGGGCAATCGTGCCCAGGATAGAGACTTCCAACGTCGGGATAGCGCGGAATCATCGCACATGCCGGAGCCGAGTTCGCATCCATTTGGGAATCAAGGTGGAAATTGGGGAGGGTCATACATGGATCGTGGAGCACCCAGCCGCGGCTTTAACAGTGGTGGCGGCGGGTTTCGTGGAAACAGAGGACGCGGTCTTCATGTGAACTCCTTTCAACACGGAGCTTATCGCGGGGGAAATCGCAACGGACCTCTGCATGCATCCTACACATCTTTCTCGCGCAGATCCCCTCTCTCCTCGTCCTCCTCCCAGAGCACCAGACGCCCCGCGTGCCTATCCTACCGGAAAACCGGACGTGCGAATCGGTGAGGTTGCATGGGTACGGAAGCAGATGTTTGACGACATCTGCACCTGTATTGACATGATCAAGAAAGCTGGCCTGGGGCCCGTGCCGCAGCCCAGGAGAGTCGGGATCCTGAGGGTAGGAAAGACCGGTATGTAGTGGCGACATTCTACAGCCGTCACGACGCCGGGGTCTTTGCCCAGTGCTGGAACAGATGGCGTGAAAGGAGTGATAAATGGAAGAAAGTGGTGGCAGTGCTCTCCGACGAATGACGGTCTGGGGTGAGCGAGATAAATGCGGACAACATACTGGACAGTGATACGGCCCCTTCTCCGTCGACTCTTACTGCTGAGCCTAATAATTCTACTAGCGCCGACTCGGGCAGCAGTAATGTACTTAACAGCGATGACGCTTTCATAGCGGAATCTAATTCTACTTCTTTACAGCCGATGTCAGTACCGAGGGCGTGGATCGAAAATCTCTGTTTTGCGATATTTCCAAAGAATTCCCTATATCTCTGTCAGTTCTTCACCGGTTCACATAAAAACTAAATAGATCTACTCAGCTAATTCATTCACAATTAGTGATAGAGAGGAATATGTGAAAATATTATGCATTAGGTAATTTCTGTTTTGGGGCTGTTTTTGCACTGAATACCATCTAGCATGGTGAGAACATTTCCCAGTGACCTAGACTTTTAGGAGGGACAATGTGTATATGTTATAAACGAGTTATAGAGCAAAATATAGAATTCCAGATGAATGTATCTTGCATACTCTGAAGCAAAACTGCAAATGTTTTCACTGAGCTAGAAGACTGTAATAATTATCTACTTCTGCTCTATGCATGTTTTTTCAGTATGCATGTTGTCTCCAAATTCTAGTACTGGACATTTTGCATACTAGATGTATTCAGTGCAAAACAGCCCAAAACAAATTACTAATGCATAATTTTCACATATTCTCTATACTAATTGATGAATTACTGAGTAGATATATTATTTTATGTGAATCGTGAAACTGACAGATATAGGAATTCTTTGGAAACATCCAAAACAAAAATTTCATCCGCCTCGTATGACATCTGTAAATGGCCGCAAAATTTCTGTCCGGTGCTGGAATGTCAATGGACGTCTGGCAGCAAATCTCTCTCACCCCGCCTTCTTCTCGGATGTTGCCAAATATGATGTAAACTTTTTCCAGGAAACTCACTTATACCCGAGTCAGGAATTGACTCTGCCTTTGCCCGCGGGATATGATGTCTTTGCGGTAGCTAGAACTCCCTCTTTAACTTTTGGAAAACAATGGGGAGGGGTTGTTGCAATTGTTCGATCCGATTTAGGGTTGTTAGTGGACGAGGTACTCTCGGGACCGGATCTGCTGGTACTAAAAGTTGGAGCAGCCTCCCTCTTCAGTGCTTATATTCTGCCTCATGGGTCTCCGTGGGAGGAATGGGCTGCTGTGT
Organism: Mycena leptocephala; assembly: GCA_029378395.1. Lineage (NCBI taxonomy): Eukaryota > Fungi > Basidiomycota > Agaricomycetes > Agaricales > Mycenaceae > Mycena > Mycena leptocephala. Next base: position 17,067 of record JARJLF010003253.1, on the reverse strand, counting down.
CGCCACTGGAAAAACTGGCTCAATCTATTGCAATTGCTAAGTTGCGCGGCGATGCAGTAATTGTGGTCGGGGATCTCAATGGCCGTACCGCGGATCGGCGAATAGCGAGAGATGCTCATCCATCCCGGCTATCTGCTGACACAACGGTAAATACTCAAGGTCGAGTGCTACTCCGGCTCGGTGGAGACTACGGACTTCGGATTCTTAATGGTGATCTTCGCTTTGGCAGCAACTCGTGGGGTTGGACCTTTGCGCAAAAGAGAAAGAAGCGTTGGTATCGCTCGGTGATTGATTATGCATTGAGTGATCTGGCCGGCTGTGCGATGGTCAAGAATTTGGAAGTTGGTGCCATTGGTCCGTGGTCCGACCATGCCCCACTGGTGCTACAACTGGAAATCCCTGATGTGCCGGCGGTAACAAACCCAGGCTTGCCGTACCTCCAGAATAAACTGCGCCGCGCAGAGGAGAGCAAGGAGTACTTGGATGTTCTTCTGCGTGAGACGCTGGACAGCAAGAAAACTCCAGAGGAACGTCGGGCAGACTTTTATGGACCAGTGTATGAGGAGTCAAGACATCGGATTGAGGTCTACACCGACGGTTCCTGCTATGACAATGGCTCTCCAAATGCGCGCGCGGGAGCTGGAGTGTACTACGGACCAGCAAGCCGATACAATATGTCGCTGCGAGTCTCGGGCCAGCAGACAAATAATCGAGGAGAACTCTTGGCTATTCTATATGTGCTTTCCACTGTACCGGCGAACAAATCCCTCAAAATATTCTCGGACTCAGAATACTGTATACGCTCGATTGTATATTGGGCTCCCGACCATGCAGAGAAGGGCTGGAAATGCGCAAACGCAGATCTCCAGAAAGACATTGTGTCATGGATTAAGTTCCGTTCTGCCCATGTTCATTTCGTTCATGTGAAGGCCCACTCGGGCAATCCGCATAATGATGGTGCGGATGCAGCAGCGAAAGCCGGGGCAGACCTCCCTCTGCCAACGACTCAATATAACTCCTGTCCTGCACCACTTCCCTCCTTGCGAATGGGCGGGTCATTGTATCCGATGAAAGTTTCCTGTGATATTCCTGAAACCCGGGAGCCACCGAAGTGTGCGGAGAAGGCTGATGAAGAAATTCTTCCCCAAAAGTATGAGGCTCACCGCGGAAGAGCTCTGCATCGTGCTGTACAGCAAGCAAATCTCAAGCGGCTGACGGATGCATCCTCTAATTCAGCTGCTTTTTGGAAAGTCTACAGAAGCATGGCCAATCCGAAACCCCGTGCACCGGCAGTGTCCTTGGCAGACTTAGCCTCATGTTTTGAGAAGCGCATGAATGCGCCAGACCCTGCGCCTCCAGCGTTCAATATGGAGCGCATGCGCGTTGTGGAGGAGCGTGCAGCGAATATTCCTCTACCGTCCGAAGAGTCATCGCATCCGACTCTGAAGGGCATCGTGACGGAAGAGGACATTGCGTGGGCCAAGGATCACCTCAAATCACATTACAATACGGCAGTTGGCCTGGACAAAGTCCATTACCGGGAGATCTTCGAAATTGAAAATGCCGTGCTCTGTAGGCTGATCAACGAGTGTCTGGATCGGAACGATGCGCCGGCTGTATGGTTTACCACTTTGATTGCGGCGATTCCTAAGAAGGATAAACCACTGTCAGAGGCTGGGAGTTACCGCACTATAGGCCTGGAGAGCTGCTTCCTCAAGCTTGTCTGTCTGCTCATTCATAAGCGCATTTACGACTGGGCTGAAAAGAGGGGAATCATTCCTGATTCGCAGAATGGGTTTCGAGAGCATTACCGCACAAACAATAACGGTTTTGTTCTGCGCACAATGATTGAACGAGCACGTGCAGAAGGGCGCACTCTCTGGGTTGCCTTCCTGGACATTACGAATGCCTTCTCCTCCACAAACCGGGAGTTACTGTGGGTCAAGTTGTACAACATGGGAGTGACCGGGAAACTTTTTGACTGGATGCGTATGCTCTATAACAAGATGGAATATGCAGTGACGATGGCTGGTGCACATTCAGAGGTCTTCTATTCAGATATCGGTGTGCTTATTGGGGATCCGGCCTCGCCGACCTTCTGGGATCTATTCTTTGCGGACTTCAAATTACACCCAGATCCCGATGATGTTCTTCTTATGGGCGTGGTTATGTCTCATCTGGAACATGCGGATGATATGGCCGTAGTTTCGTACACTCCTGAGGGACTGCAACGTCATCTGAATACCTTTGCACACTGGTGTGGAGATAATCTGCTTGAAGCAAATGCCAGTAAATCGTGGATCATGATTTTTGGGCCAATTCCGAGTAATATCCCGGTCTTCACATTGAATGGAATTGTGGTTGGATACAAAGACAAGTTCTGTTACGTGGGGATAACATTCCAGTCGACGACTAGGAATATCTTCGCTGCTCATTATTCTGAAAAGGCCTCGACGGCGCGCGGCACCACATACTCGGTGTTGGGTATTGAAGCCTACATTGGAGATCTTCCGGCGAAGGAAGGGCGTCTTTTGTATATGGCTTGTATTGATCCACATTTGATTAGCGCTGCGGACATTGTTGTAGACGTCGATGACACAGCGCTAGCTATGCTGGAGAAGGTACAGCGGTCGTTCTTGAGGCGCTTGCTCGGGCTCGGGCAGTTTTCGATGCGTGCACCGTTATTCACTGAGTTGGGGCTAGTCCCACTGCGTTATAGAAGACTCATTATCGCTCTGCGCTACCTGAAATATCTGGTAAACTTGAAGAAGAGTCACTATGCCCGAGTTGGATTGGAGGATTCATACCAACTATTTCTCTCGGGCTTTCAAGGCTACTGGACGGATCTGGTGTATGCACTGGGGAAACTGCGCTTTCCTGTACAGTTGCCTGGACTGCCAGAACTGACGCCGGAAAAATGTGATACATTGATGAAGTCGGTTTACAGCGCGGCAATGCGAGATCTGCAGATGGACATCAATCTGTCGACGCGTCTCTATTTGCTTCATGACCGGCTGGAACCATTGGAAAATGAAACACCGAAAGCTATTACTGCAGTTCTTCGCCATTATCTTGTTCTGGTGGTCAACGCTAAGCACCGGAAGGCTTTGACGAGACTGTTGGTCAGCCAGCATCCTCTTGCAATTGAGCGTCTTCGGTACAAAAAAAGGCGTCATACGTCGGTGGTCCCGCGTGCGTTGCGGCAATGCAGATTTGGGTGCGCGAGAGTTGAGACAGTAGAACATGCAATGTTCTTCTGTGAAGGGTCAGAGAGGTTGAAAGAAAAAAGGACCAGCTTCGCAATTGGCGCTTGTGTCCATGTGCCTGATGTTTTGTCGGTGTCCGCCGGTACAGCAACACCAACACTGAAGGCTCTCGTCTTCAACCGCTCCACGGTCTGTCAGGTCGCGAAATTTGCTCATCAAGTCTTCCAAATTTTTGCTGAAGAGCCGTTGGTATGGCCTGATGGTTTTTAGCAGGGGAGGTAACAACTCAGTGGGTATTTATTTATTTACTTATTACCGCATTTCGCGGGCCCAAGATAGAGCACCTTAAAAGCGGTGAATTCGTCGAAGGCAAGTGGATTGTGGTGTAGTGGTAGTCTGTCTATAGAGGCCAGATGTACTGTCGCTACGACTCAGCATGTTCCGAAAGGGACCGCGCTGACAAATTTATCCTGAGTCTTATCCGGATGTCGGAACGAAGTACGAGTCTGACTAGAGTCACTAGAATCTGACAAGAGACAACGGGAAGTAAGAGTTGAATGATTCCACGCAACGGTTAGTCAGATGAACGAAGGCCGGAACGGGGTACAACAAAGCGAGGTACAAGCTCAAATTTTGTTGTAGCGTCTGTTTATAAGAGACTAGGAACGGGGTAATGCTGTACTATTACAGCCGATGTCAGTACCGAAGGCGCGAATCAGAAAATTGCCGTTTTGGGCATTTTCTGATGTCCGCGACCGATTTGCCTATATCTCAAGGAGTTTTGCACGGATTGACTTGAAACTTAGATAGATAATTCGGGCTAATTCAGCCGCTATTAGTGATAGAGAGACATAAAGGAAAATATTTTATCGTGCACTATATGTCACACTGGGTTTTGCGGGCAATAGACCTTGGTTACATAGCTGGAATCCTGTCCAAATGACCTAGATTTTTGGGAGGGGGTACTAATCTATGTATTGAATGAAGTGATAGAGCTAAAATTATGAGGAATTTATTTCCTGCCCTTCCTGTCTCATTCGGGGGTGTGTTTTGGGTAGCAAACAAAGAATGGCTGTAGGTATGTAATGTATTCATAATTTGGCTCTATCATCTCACTCAGTACACATATAAATGCCTCCTCCCAAAAATTCAGCTCATTCGGGCCAGATTTGGGCTCTGCATTCAGGATCCATTGCTGGAGAAGCCTGATATGATAGATGGTAAACAACAAAAGATTTTTTCAGATATCTCTCTATCACTAGTGGCTGAATTATCCCAGCTACATTCCAAGTCAATCTGTGCAGAAGTCACCGAGATATAGGCAAATCGGTGGCGGGGATCAGAAAATGCCCAAAACGGCAATTTTTTGATTCGCGCCTTCGGTATTGACAACGGCTGTAAATCAATTCGTCAAGGGATGTGACGCGTGACCCAAAGTTCCAATTCGTCAATTCGTCAAGGGAGCTCGAGCTGCGTGACATCCCCCGAAATTCGCCAACCCGTAAAATATCCCAGGAGCTGTGGTGAATGCAGTGACTCAACGGAATACTCCAGGAAAGACCTGAGCAATTTATTTCAACATATCTATAATTGAGGTGGAAAAATGCTTTTTTTGCTGTTGAACCTGCGATATTTGTGAGGTTTGAACAAGGTTTGAAGTCAAAAACCTTAAAGATGGGCAAGAAATTGAGTGGGAAGTGCCCAGAGCTCAGAAAAATTGCTCCAAGCACCCCCTGAACCGAAATATTGAACCTACTGTGATGAAAAGTGTATTTGTCAAGAGCCTCAGTGACGCGTGACAAGGTTGCAAAATTCGTCACGTCAAGCACCCCCGTGACGCGTGACTGGCGAATTGATTTTAATAGTACAGTAGAATCCAAGAAGAGACAGCGAAAACAGGTAGTTCATGGAAGTTGGATCTCGGAATGACGTGCGACGTGGGATTTGGAATCACAAGAAAAAACAGCCCGAGGCGAGATACTTCACGGATGTCGGGACGGAATATTAGGATTTGAGAACGTTGCCAATTCGAGGTACTGGAACGGTGGAATAAGCGGATGTCGGGACGAGTAGGATTGGCGTTGGCAAGACTTGAGGTGCATAAGCGCAGCAAAGTTAGGACGCACAAAGAGCGTATGGATGAGATACGGCCAAGACTCAACCGGCCACCGTACAACGAGGCAAATGGGTAAGTAACGAGGCGCACGTCTACAGGCATTGATACAGAACCGCAGGATCCTGAAATAACTTGCAACGCAGAAAAGTACGCCATCCACGGGAGCAAAGGATATCAGCTTATCACCGAGTACCAAAGCTGTTTCCCAGATTTTCAGTTCCAGCATCAGCTCATCCCTGAAATTCATTCCGATATTCCAAGTTTCAGATAGAACATCCGACCTCCCGAAATTTAGGAAGCTTAGTGATGGGTACTGGGTCTTTGTTCCCACTTTGTCATTTCTTTGTTTTAGCACACATGGACATGTTTGCCAAGTTTCGGGACACCGGATGTTCTATTTTAAAGTTGGACTATCAGAATAGCACTTGGGCCTCAGCTGATTGTGCAGCCGAAACTCATGGAATCAGATCCAGCTTCCGTCCGGCCGAAATTGAATCTGATCCCTCAGCATTCGCAATCACCGGTGTGATTGCTGTCGTTTGTGGCCTGCTCCTAAACCCAATTTGTAAGGGGACAATTCCAACTGGATTGGCAGTGCTGTACAAGATTACTGGTGGAACCAACGACGACTATCTTTCCGATGCAGAAACCACGTTGAACGCCGTCCTGAACAGACACCGACTTCATCGGAGACGGGATTCTGCGGGAACCGATTTGGGGTCCGGCACCCAGATGTGACATGAGGCTGGTGGGCCAGATTGAATGGTTTTCGAAGTTTGTTTTGATACTATCCAGAGGGTGCCATTGACTGTTAATTTCCAGGGCCTCTTCATGAAACATCTCATGGTGCTCCGACGCAAACAATGTCACCATGCACGGATGCAACCTAGAGGCATTCTGACATTTCATCCAATTTTTTTTTTTTCACCTCCCGAAGTTTTTTTTCGCTTTTGATTTTTTGCAACATCGGGAACTTGATACGTATTCGCGTCTGCGGTGAGTATCCAATATCTGGAGATAACAATACTCGATCACTCCGTGTCAAGATCCGCCAACTTCCGCCACAGCCTCGCCGCGATTCGTCAGTTCAAACCCTACAGAGCCTTTCGCCATTTGGTTCAGTCCTAATGAAGGAGGGCAGATATAGATGTTCCTTCCCATTCCCGGGGAAAAACTGAGACACGCGAGAAGAACGAGAATTGGCCTTAACTTTGCATTTCGAGTTATTGAACTGGAGTAAAAAAATCTCTGAATGAAGTCGACCGAATTTTTGAACGAAGTCAACCAAATCTTTGAAGTAAGTCACCCAATACTAATAGAATGGACGTCCACTGTCCAGCAATAATCCTAAACGGTGAAGCCGCAAGTTCAATTTCATTCTGTTGCCGGCTCATGATTCCTGATTCCAGAGTCCCCGCATCGCTTCTGCATCTGCCTCGGACCGTTCAAGAACAGGATTGCCTTTTATCAATCCCGTTACATTTCTGGGTGACACGGCGGGACAACATTGCAGATGGAGCGGCTGCTGCTGCCACCGTGACCGCTCCCTCGATGCGCGGTTCGGCCAGTGGTACTATGGCTAGCACAGCCGATGGGACTGCTGCCGCCTGGGATTGCGCCGAACGGTGAATGGCGTTTTATTCGAGGTGTACGCAATGCTGATTGACCATTTCCATAGCTATTATCACATTACTTACAGTAGCGTTGTGCGGAGAGAACTAATATCTAATATCTATTTAGCCCCTGATACGAGACCGAACTGCCCTGTAGCTCTCCAGAGGGCAGGCTGGTTTGCCTGCTCCCGCATCCGCATCTTTAATTCCTGTACAACGAACGCCACGATGATTTCCGGCCATGCGGACGCGAATTGGCATGTCCCTCGTTGCAAGACGAGTGTGGGTGGGGCGGTGCTGGCGCGCTCCCAATGCGCCACCGGCGTCTCGAGGTCATCTTCCATGAACAGCTGGATGATCGCAACCATCAGCGAGATTGAACCAAACGTCAGCGAGTGCGCATACTGCCAGCCGATGCACTGCGTGCGTCTTCAGCGTGAAATTCCCGTGTTCGGCTTCGATGATATAGGTTGAACTACGTTAGATTCAAAATGATCAGTACGGCACGGGAACTATAACGGAGTGCGGAAATTCCGGGAAAATGATTCAAATTACGCACCAGCCGTCAGAGTGCTTGGACTTCTTGAGCCATTTGTTCAATCGCATTTCCTTGCCTCCGTTGAAGGCCGGGAACATGATGGTGTCCGGCAGAAATTCCTTCCGCACGATGCGGGCGAGGAGGTCGCCGGTGCCTGAGGCACGAAGCTCGGTGCGCGCGTTGGATGCGTCGGTGGAGATGGTGTAGGCGGGGCCTGAATCCAGGGACAATGTAGCGTTTTCCATGCTGTCACTGCTGAATATCAGACATGCTGCTGGCGCGAGGCTGACCAGGGTGAGTTGGGAGTCCATGTGATGTGGGAGGAGCTGAGTGTTGAGTACCTTCGCGCCGCGTGGGTCTTTATACAGCTGCCCTAAAAGCTTGTAGCCCGGGTACTCTTACAGCTCGTGCCCCCGATATGGCTTTTTGGCCTGCAGTCAGGCCAAGGCCAAAGCCAAGCCAAGGGTTATGTAATTCACGGCCTGGCCCGGGATTTTGTCAGTCCAAAGCCAAATATCGTTCAAACCACCTGCTAAAAGCCATGACTTGAGCTTTGACCTGGCCTCTGAATTTCGGTCATGTCTTTCGGGCCAAGCCAGCGCCAGCACATTACTATCCGACAGTAACGGCTTTTCAATTTTCAAATAAATCTCATCGGCCATATCCAAACCGCAGTACAACCGCAGTAGCCTTTTCTCCATTGCGCATCCATCGGCGGCGGATTCCATCCTTTGCGCAGATAGTTGATCGTGCCTGCGTGCATGTCGCAAGAATGTCGCAAGAACGGAGCCGAATCATTCATCGGACTAAGACTGACCGACGACTGGCAGTTGGACCCCCTTAGCAGTGTAGGCCAGTGGGACCGAAGATGTCTACCTTTGACTTCAAGGCACTGTGATAAGTAGACTGCCGAGCCTGGAGGGTCGCTTTGGGGTCACTGCCTCGGAGGTAGATAGGTCCGCCATGTATGCCAGCCTTGGGTACGCAGATTTGGGCAGCTCAGGGCATCAGGGATATAGGGGAGATAGAAGGGATTCATTATACTTGCGTAGACAACATGAACAATGAGTCTACCAAAGACAAACATGTAGGAACATACGTGTAGTTGTCCATACATAAACCTGCAAGATGGCAATGGAGCACACAAATTCCAGGGGGGCAATGAGTACTACAAGACACTAAGCAACTGTGACTGGTCGGTTGTTGGAATGGCAGGACCTCCAATTAGAACCTCATGGGACCTGACCACCAGTTGAAGAACCGGTGTGCGGTGTCTCCTCCCAGGTAAAAACCCCCGGTGTCAACCAGTACATGAGAAGCTTGTCATAGGTCTTCCCTTTGCAGAGTGCATGCACACCATCTGTGTCTGGAAACACTGAACCAAGAAATTTGGGGAGACACCCTTTCCATAGCCACGTCCCTATGTCGGGATGAATTATCACATACATACAGTAGCGTTGTGCGGAGAGAACTAATAACTAATATCTATTTAGCCCCCGATACGAACTGCCCTGTAGCTCTCCCGAGGGCAGGCTGGTTTGCCTGCTCCCGCATCCGCATCTTGGATTCCTGTACAACGAACGCCATGATGATTTCCGGCCATGCGGACGCCCATATGTGTGTCCCGGGCGGCAAGACGAGTGTGGGTGTTGTGGTGCTGCTGGTTCCGGTGCTGGCACGCTGCCAATGCGCTACTGGCGTCTCGAGGTCATCTTACCGGAACCACTGGATCGATCGCGACCATCAGCGAGATTGAACCAAAGACAAGCGAATGCGCACACCGCCAGCCGATGTACTGGATGCGTCTTCAGCGTGAAATTCCCGTGTTTGGTTTTGATAACATGAGCTGAACTAAGTTGCAAAGTTCAAAATGATCAGTACGGGAAACGCTAACGGAGTGCGGAAAATGGCGCACCAGCCGTCAGAGAGCTTGGACTTCGTGAGCCATTTGGTCGACCGCATTTCTCTGCCTCCGTTGAGGGCCGGGAACGCGATGGTGTCCGGTATAATTTCCTTCCGCGCGATGCGGGCAAGGAGCTCGCCGGTGCCTGCGGCACGAAGCTCGGTGTTCACGTTGGATGTGTCAGTGGAGATGGTGTAGGCGGGCCCGGAATCCAGGAACAATGTAGCGTTTTTCATGCTGTCCTGACTAAACATCAGACGTGCCGCTGGCGCGGCGCTGACCAGGGTGAGTTGGGAGTCCATGTGATGTGGGGGGGGGTTGGGTGTTGACGCCGCGTGAGTCTTTGAAAAGCTATTGACCTAGGTCAATACGCCTGTTGAAAGTTGATATTTCAGCAATAATTTCAGTGCTCGTGGACAAAGAATAAATACGCGAGTCCTAAAAGGGCTTCTGATTGCGGCTACTTCCGTGCCGGTTTTGCACACAATTAAATTACTAAAAATCCGCAAGCTTTAATTTATCTTCGAGTTTATCTACTCTCTGCTAACATATTGACATAGGTCAAGATATTCTTTTTGCCGGTGTGCCTTCTTAGGTGGGTTATGCCCATACACACTAACCCACCTAAGAGGTACCTTATATAATGGGATCGTAGCTCTCTTAGGTGAATCTCGGTTTGCCGGAGCGGAGCGGAGGCCCGTCTTGTCTATATAAAAATGAGCAAGTCCCATCAACTGAGCAAACAGTCTTAAGACACTTGACATTGGTGTCACTCATGTTTATTGCGCGAGATTTTCGACAAATGTTTAGGGCGCGACCATAAAAGTAGGGCGGGCGACTTCTGTGTATTTAGGGCGGAAGTTGCCGGAACCTGTCTATCTGGGGCGGGAAACATTGATTTCCCCGCAAAACGTAGATGTTGATTATCTTTATCTGTTTAGCGCGGGAGCCGTCAAATCGCCTGTCTTCTGGGCGAACTCCGAAACCACCGAGAAATAGGGCGCGGGAATAAATGTGCACTTTGACCGCCATAGTGGACGGGTAAAATGGTTGAAGAATGCATGTACTAAGTTGAACAACCATCAACGTCACTCGCCGTATGTACTATATGTTGCGGTCTTAATGTACTCCCTGGGCCTTACCTGAGAAGAAAAATCGTTCTGCAAGAAGGGATACCATTGACGCCCCCGGGCGTCGAGGCCGTCAACTTGGCGTCACCGCCGCGGCACTTTCGCTTTGCCCGAGAGGTGACGTGAATACGAGAAAACTGTGACTCTATTAGTACGTACGTACACTTTCACTCGGTTCTTGATCTTCCCCGCCCAGATATCCCCCTGCTTGGCTGCCACGGCATGTTTAAAAGCTTCACTGTAAACAGAATGGTTTTAAAAGCAGTTCTCAGCCAGCAGGAAGTAGTAATGATTTTTCGACAGGCCTCCATTGCGCTTTGTGGTCCCGGGAGGCGGGAACAAGCTTCGACGAGTATCGTCATCGTCTGTGATGTGCGCAATCATGGTCCATGCGTATGCACGAGCAGACAAACCAACCCTACTACGCTACTGTATATATATAATAGGGGCAGTCAGAGTCGACGATTCAGCCGCGATTCTGGTCGACGATTCTGGAACGATTCGCGATTCTCGTTCCCTTCATTTCTTAACTTGATTACACTTTGTTTGTGACTGTGATGACCAACTCCAAAAAATATTTGTTATTTATTTATTTATTATCGACATATGGCTCGGCCTTCTTGTGCCGACTCCTCCTCTCCTCGATCATGGCTGGTGGCGACAGATCAAGGGCAGCCAAAGTCTCATCCAACGCAAAGAATGCTGCGGCTATGGCTGCTGCAGAGGGCAAGGAGGAAGAAGTTGTCCCCCGCAAGTCTCGCGGAATACCGAAAAAAGTGACTGAGCGACCACCATCTCAGAAAGACGAGCTTCAGGGGAGTGATGACAAGAAAAAGCTTTTCAGTGAAACGCCATCGACCATGTTCAAACCGCAGTAGCCTTTTCTCCATTGCACATCCATCGGCGGTGGATTCCATCCTTTCCGCAGATAGTTGATCGTGCCTGCGTGCATGTCGCAAGAATGTTGCCAGAACGAAGCCGAATCATTCATGGAATAAGACTGACCGACGACAGTTGCACCCCCTTAGCAGTGTAGGCCGGTAGGACCGGAGATGTCTACCCATGACTTCAAGGCACTGATGAGTAGACTGCCGAACCTGGAGGGTCGCTTGAGGCTAGTGGCTCGGAGGCAGATAGGTCCGCCATTTATGCCAGCCGTTGGGTACGCAGATTTGGGCAGCTCAGGGCATCAGGGATATAGGGGAGGGAGGGGGGGATTCATTATACTTGCGTAGACAACATGAACAATGAGTCTACCAAAGACAAACATGGAGGAACATATGGGTAGTTATCCGTACATAAACCTGCAGGATGCCAATGGAGCACACAAATTCCAGGGGGGCAATGAGTACTACAAGACACTAAGCAACTGTGACTGGCCGGTTGTTGGAATGGCAGGACCTCCAATTAGAACCTCATGGGACCCGACCACCAGTTGAAGAGGGTCTAGGACCTCTCAGGGGAGAAGAGCCAGCGGGCCTCGCAGCGGGAGGGTGAAAGCAGCGGAAGAAACCCAATGATGATTGCCGATGACAGTTCTCCGACTCTAATACAACCAAAGGTACTACGCGCTGTCAACCCAACGACAACGTTGCTAATACTTTTGTAGGGATTGATATTATGATCAACATGCAGTAGCGTTGTGCGGAAAGAACTGATGACCCAGATCTAATATCTATTTAGCCCCCGATATGAGACCGAACTACCTTGTGGCTCTCTGGAGGCCGCGTTCCTGGGGATTATTACATATATACAGTAGCGTTGTGGGGTTGGTTTGCCTGCTCCCGCATCCGCATCTTGAATTCCTGTACAACGAACGCCATGATGATTTCTGGCCATGCGGACGCCCATATGTGTGTCCCCGGCTGCAAGACGAGTGTGGGTGGGGTGGTGCTGGCGCTGGTGCTGGCGTGCTGCCAATGCGCCACCGGCGTCTCGAGGTCATGTTCCCGGAACAACTGGATCGATCGAGACCATCAGCGAGATTGAACCAAAGACAAGTGAATGCGCAACCGCCAGCCGATGTACTACGTGCATCTTCAGAGTGAAATTCCCGTGTTCGGTTCCGATAACATGGGCTGAACTACGTTGCATTCAAAATGATCAGAACGGGAAGCTCTAACGGAGTGCGGAAAATGCATATGGCGCACCAGCCGTCAGAGAGCTTGGACTTCTTGAGCCATTTGGTCAACCGAATCTCTTTGCCTCCGTTGAGGGCCGGGAACGTGATCGTGTCCGGCATAATTTCCTTCCGCATGATGCGGGCGAGGAGCTCGCCGGTGCCTGCGGCACGAAGCTCGGTGCGCGCGTTGGACGTCTCGGTGGAGATGGTGTAGGCGGGTCCGGAATCCAGGAACAATGTAGCGTTTTTCATACTGTCCTGACTAAACACCAAACGTGCCGCTGGCGCGATGCTGACCAGGGTGAGTTGGGAGTCCATGTGATGTGGGAGAAGCTGAGTGTTGACACCGCGTGAGTCTTTAAACAACTGAGCTGTAGCGGGGATACTGTATTAATCCAACCAAGTGCTCACAGGGTGTCACCCTTCACCGAAGGCAGTGTTGACAGAAACCCGATCAAACTAGCGGTGTTCCGGCGTTCGCTTGGCCTGAAAGCTTTCAAAAATCCGAAGCTCGGCCACCAGTCAAAGCCATGGCTTTTGGCGGGGAATTTGGACGAATTTTGGCTTTGGCCTGACTAATCTCAGGACAGGCCATCGGATAATTGGTGGCCTCGCTTTGCTTTGGTACCAAAGCCAAAAAACCATGGCTTTTTGGCCTGAGGCCAATGCCAGAACATCACTACGGTCACACACGGTCAAACCTGATATGACCGTGGGTTCAATGGTAGACTTCGATGCATGCTAAACTTTGGCCATATTCTGGATCCAGGGTCAAGAACAGAAATACTTTGAGCTCTTTGAAGAAAATTTGATGACTGGTTGGTGCATAAAAGTGGTGCAATTTTGGCTTGACCTGGTCAATACCAACACTAACCGAAGGTGTTCATTTTTTCAAGGGTTGATTTCTGGGGAACCACGGGAAAATTCCCATAATCGCAGGCAAGGGGGAATCGGGATTCGGATTTCCGACAGGGGGTGGGGGGGAGGGGGGGTCCCGGGAGGGCCGAAAAAAACTTCTACCTATACTTTAGGGGCTCAAGTTCGCCGTTGGGAGCTCAAACAGAGGGCCGTGGTAAGCTGAAGAGGAGTGTTCAGTTCAGTTGTTCAACTTTTGTAGACCAAAAGTGGGCCATATGACAGCGAAAATAAATCAAATTTAATGCATTAGTACTCACATAATACCTGGACAGGACTGGAATAAAGCCCTCAACGATGTGGAAACACAACGTGAATTTTGTTGGAATTTTGTGGCCGAATTGGGGTGGTGGCGGTGAGGACGCACATGACCGGAATGAACGGACCGCCGCTAGGGGTGGGAAACCTCTTCCCTTGATGGAAGGAGGGCGGGAGGAGGGATTCAGGGAAGGTCGAAAAAAACTATTCGACCGTAGATCCTTTTTTCCAATCCTTGATGGCAGGCCTTCGAACGCTGGGCGAAAGTTTTTCACACATTTTGGGCCAGACATCTCGGCTGTCACGGTCACTTGGCTCCCAAGTATTCATTTTTCAAAGGGGCTGTCACCCGTCACCTGAACACTTGGTCAGATTACTACAGTACAGCCCGTATTCCCGATATGGCTTTTTACAGTACAGCTCGGATTCCCCATATGGCTTCTTGGCCTGCGGTGGGGCCAAGGCAAAAGCCAAAGCCAAGCCAAGGGTTCATAGTCGGGCCTAATATTTGTCAGGTCAACGCCGAATATCGTTTAAATTACCCGCCAATTAACTGACCGTGGCTTTTTGGCTTTGAAGCCTAAGCTGCCTAACGCAATGGCCTGAGCTTTGGCCTGGCCTCTGATTTTAGGAAAGTCATTGCCATGGCTTTCGGGCCAATGCCAGCGCATTACTATTCAATGGTAACAGCTTTTCAACGAAATTCCCTAGGCCTTGTTCAATCCGCAGTAGCCTTTCTCCATTGCACATCCGTGCTTTCCGCAGATAGTGGATCCTGCCTGTAGGGAATCGCACCGTACGTACCGTATACGGTACGTGACCAAATACGTGAATACGGAAAGAGATCCGTATACGTACGGGCACGATCCTAAGGCTTCCGGCGCCCGACGGTACGTTACGGATCACGTACCGTATACGGTACGGTACGGGGTACGGCCACCTTCGGGGGACAAATCAGCAGATGTGGTGTCGCGGCATGGTTGATATCGCTAAAACTCACTCCTAACAGATGATGAGAACTAAATCCGAACCGAGATGGCGCCCGCCGGCAAAGTTCAAGCGGGTTTGCCGAAATACGGCTTGATACGGACTCGTATCCGTATACGTACGGGTTCCCCGGCACGCGCCAAAAAGGCTCCCGGTACGTGCACCGTACGTATGACCGTAAGCCATACGTACGGTGCGATTCCCTACCTGCCTGCCGCAGCCTGCGTGAACTTGTTACCAGAATGAAGCCGAATCATTGATCTGACCGTTGCACCCACTTTCGCAGCGTAGGCTAGCGCAGGCCAGTAGGACCGGTGATACTTACCCATCGCTTTAACTCACTGTGACAGACTGCCGAGCTTGGAGAGTCACTCAGGTAAGTAGGAGGTAGGTAGATACTACTAGGTAGGCCCGCCATTGATGCCAGCCTTTGGGCAGATTTGGGCATACATAGCTCGGCATAAGGGATATTACATTTGTCCCTCCGAACGAGCTCGAAAGGACACCGTAAATATTCCTCGCCAAACCTTATCCAAAGTCATCTAATCTGATCTGATCTAATCAATCATGGCTCAGGATCACCGCTGATCACCGGCGCGACATGCCGACAATCTCTCACCAAGCTTTCATCTCATCTTCGCCGCCTGGTCTCCCCAACCGGCCCAACGCCCGCACCGGTCCAACAGCCAACTCAACATGTCCCAAATGCCAACGCCACCATTCGCCGCCTCGACGTCGTTCTACCGTAAGCTTGAGTTCAGTCCACCTCACTGTTACAGCTTATTACCCATAACCGCAACGCAGGCTACCTCATCGTCGGCGCGCTATCCATCGTCGTCGCCATTGGATTCACCCTCTTCTGGCGTGCGAGCGTCATCGAGCGGCGCCTCGCGCAGCTCCGCGCACTGCAGCCGGCCCGGCTCGAGGACGGGCTGGCACTCGGGAAGTGGCCGCGCCTGCACGACGTGTATCTCGACGGCCACGGGGAGTCATGGGCGTGGGCCGAAATCATGGTGCGCTTTTTTTCCCTTTCCTTATCTTCCCGTTTTTCTTTTTTCTGATTGCAGTGTATGGCGGGTAGCCCTTATCCGTGGAAGTCCACCGGGTCGCTCCGTGTCCGGCACAGAACTTCCCAGTGAAGGCCAAAGCCAAACACACATTTGCGTCGATGTCGATGGACGTCGAAGGGGACGGGGACCTTTCGGCGACGGTAACCGTGACGTTGATGATCACCATGCCCATGCCCATGCCGTCTCCCGACCCCAACCTTCCTTCATCCTGTTCACCGCGTTCACCACAAGATATTAAAGATGTCGAAGACGGAGGCGAGCCTCCTCCGTACGTCGAGTTCGGACTCGCGGACCTACAGTTGCCCAAGGGGGTTTTTGATTTGGACTCACTCGGATTCCGGGCGGTGAACACGACCACGCCTGGTATGCCCATGACGCGTACGACTTGATACGACTAGCTTCGAAGACGCTGCCAATTAAAGATAATCTCACAGGACTGCTGAGACTTGAATGTATAATATTAAATGCACGCTGCGCTGTTTACCATACCTCCCCGGGTCCCCATTGGGTTAGATACGACTGTCCTGCCAATCCAATGGCCGACCATCCGATGGATGCTTAAGACCTCTGTGCAAATAATTCCTAGATGGCGCTGGGGTAGGTAAAGTATTTGGTTGTCTCACATCACGCAGGAAGGTCAGTAATGTCGTATCGGACTGCTGCATCTTACGTGCCGGAGATCTACAGCCTTAAAAGTGGCGAGCTTGTCGACGGTGGGTGAGTTGTGGCGTAGTGGTAATGCATTTCAGGCCGATGTACTTTACACTACAACTCGGCACGTTCCGAATGGGACCTAGCTGAGCATAATATTTATCCTGAATCTTATCCGCTCCTAACGCTGGTGATCGTCTTGGGAGCCTCTAAGCCAACGCACACGAGCACGAGGAACAACCCGAAAACGGCGAGATCCCACAGGTGTTCTATTGTGTTTCTAGACCAGCGAAAGAACTGCCCAGCTCCTGCGTGCACTGCAAATTACATTTGGGAATAAATCTCGAGAGGTTGGACCGACACAGGGATAAAGCACTTCTTTACATATCAGATCACCGAGTTGAGCGGCGTCGGACTAAGCGGAACTGCATTTGACCTGGCGCGTAGAGGTGCGGAGTTCTCTGGTTTTCCAAAATAGACATGTCCTGATATGGTCGGCGGCATTGACAAACCGGGCTTCAGTGTTAAAAAGTTCAGCCACATTTGCACAGGCAACTA
>JARJLF010003252.1:0-20044 GCA_029378395.1 Mycena leptocephala | reverse complement strand
CGTGCCCTGTGCACACTCTCCACACCACTAGTATTCCTCTCTCACTATATCCCTGTCCCTCTGCTTGAGTCGTCCCACCACTCCCAGAGATGTATTCGCTACTCTCATGAGTGCTTGCACTCATCCGTCGTCCATCCTGCCATGCCTGTGCCAACACTACAACGAAGCACCCATGTCCTCCCATGCTAGCCCTCTCCTCCCTCCACTGCGAGCATGCATTCCGCATTCATCCTCATCCTCGTCACATCCCGTGCCACTGGTACTCTCCTCCTTGTGCGCGCTCTCACCTTGAGCCCATGATGCACGATCTGTGACTCTAATCCTCCTCCTCCTCCTCCTCCTCCTCCTGAGCCCGCTCCTGCCACTCCTACAATCTCGCTGTTGACCCCTCTATGCCAGTAGAGTGTGACTGAAACGAGTCGAGTGAAATACTACAGTGAATCTATATATTCATTCAATTTACAAGCCCAGCTGATAACCTGGAAAATGGAACACTAGTGAATAGGTGCAATTTTGCGATTTTACTATGTTCTACACACATCTAAGGGTTAACATGAGTCCCGAATGGTTATCCAAAGACTTAACCCATGAAGGACCATTGCGAGCCCATCTGAGAGGATGACTGGCCAGAAACACAAATACTGGTTTAGCTCCTTAAACCAATGGATTTATTATACACTAGTCAACCACAGAGATTAAGATTACAGTAGGGCCTACAAGGCAGGGAATATGAAATAACATCCACTCTGAGGGCTCATACCAAAAGATGGCTATGTTAAACCATGGGTTTGACCATTTGTTGTGGGAACTTTGCGTAATTGATGTGATGCGATGGATCATGTGATGATGATGGCTCGGGACAGATTAACTGGCAACAGTTAATCCGGTCACTTCCTAAACCGATCAATGTTACCAACCCAAAATGGGGTTCCTAATTGAGATCAGTGTTTAATGTGATATAACTCAGCAACCACTTGGCAGATTAGGGAGGTCGGGTCTCTATCAAAAACTAGAGACCAGTGCTTTCTGAATCTGAAGGTCCTGCTCAGGGGCCACCAAAGATGTGTTTAAACTAATAATCCAAAGCCAGCATGTGGTGGATTAGAGGTTGACGCTGAGACGGCACAACACCAAATGCACATCATCTAGCTATTTGTGTGCTTATAAACACATCATTGAGCAGCGCAGGATAGCTTTAGTGTCATACAAATATAGCTGTATGCCTGAACTCTGTTAGGTGATATAAAGGAGAGTCAGAGTGAGCTCCGACTGCTGACTGTAGTGGCATGTTGTATTCTGAATACACTACCAAGGAGATATACCATACACGCCTATAACCGATGCAAGGGATCTATTCCTATAAAAGCGAATGTCAAAGCGGGGATCTTATCCAAAAGTGGATCCGGTCTTCTAATTCTTTGGACACTGTGGGAAATATCAGTTACAATAGTTGGGTGAGAGGAAATTGACCGTTGGACTTCATAAACCATTGGGCACCAATAATGAACGTCCTAGGGCAGAGATCATGCCTAGGACCACTGAAGTATCGTGAAGCTGTGGAGCTAGCGATGACTGGGAATGGTCGAGATTTAGTGAAGGGGAGATGATACGGTCCACGAAATTTGAAGGCTGAATCTCACAATTTTTGCGATTTCTAAGGCTAAAGACTAGCCCAGAGATTGGCAGAGATTGTGCCCCTAGGGCCTGTACAACAGCCCTAGGGCACCTGTTCTGGTGATACTGAAGGAGAGCTAGGGCGAGCTCCGAACCACTGGCTGTAGTGCTTTAGTGCAAGCTAAGCACACTATCAAGGAGATAAACATAAAGCCCAAGAAGTCCAACTAGGGATCATAACTCTACTAGGAGTACCAATGACTGCACAGTAAAGGTTCTAAAGAGGAGAGACGGGACAGCTAGGAGGAAGTAGTGCGCCTAGGCATGGATATCGACGGGAAGCTTGCTTCCTAGGAGGTGTCTATCTGATAGCGGCTGCCAGCTAGGTGAGTGGACGGCCCTTGGGCGACGTTGCTGAAGGATTTGTCGAATAGTATCTACTTAACCAGACGGGACAGGTACTCTGAGGAGCGTACTCAGACAGTTGGAGCAAGGCTAGGGGACATGTGACGTACGCGACGCGGTCGCGAGGTGCCAAACAAAGACAAGTGGAGTTAGACAGTGAACTACCTGGAGCTGGGGCACAGGACAGTGTCACAGGTTTTGGTCAGTGTCGGCTCTAAAGGACATTTGCTACAAGCACCTGTACTTTGTTACTCAAAAGATAGATTGGCACACCGTTGGAATCTCACAGACCCATCTGTGTTC
Source organism: Mycena leptocephala (assembly GCA_029378395.1). Classification (NCBI taxonomy): domain Eukaryota; kingdom Fungi; phylum Basidiomycota; class Agaricomycetes; order Agaricales; family Mycenaceae; genus Mycena; species Mycena leptocephala. Next base: position 17,722 of record JARJLF010003252.1, on the reverse strand, counting down.
AATCGCATTTGAGTACATACCCGAGGCAGACCATCTCAAAGTCTCTATTCTAGACTCAGCGGGCTGTTGCAGTCGAATTCACTTCCTCTTTATATCCTGGTGGACCGTCGAGGACTGTTATCCCGCTGAAAAAGCACAAACCCGTTCTTCGGAACAAAACACGCCAGTTCTCTGAACTGTAAACCACACACCCTACTGTTCACCTCATTGCTTGTGAAACTTGTCAAGGTTTTCCAGGGAATTGATAGACTGTGTCCGAGGAGAACCTTTCCGTGTACAAACCAAACTTGTCTTTCTCAAAAGAATCACCTGCGCTAAAGAATCTAATACTTCATTCTCACCCCTGAACACGCACTGCTATTCACTCATTGTCACGATTGGAGTTGTAGTTTGGTTTTAGTGTTGTTATAGTGTAGTGGATATATTCCATTGAGCTAGAATAGCATTAGAGTGTTTCCACCGCACCTAGAGTGAATGCCTTTCACTGCGGCCCGTTAGTAGGCACCGCAGTAGGTTATACACAACTATGGGACGCCGTGGCATAGCCGCCGCCACTTTCCTCCATAATGTAACTGTTAACACAACTATGTCTTTGGCAGAGAAGCACCACAGCGGTACCGTGGTCGCTCTCCTATGCAGTTTAATGTGCACTGTCATGGGATACAACGTGGCGCAACGTCGATTCGAGACACAGGGGTCATGGAAGGAGTCGGCGCAATCCACGTGACCTGAGAGACGTCGTGTACAAGGATGTCGTTCAGGCGAACAACCGGGAGATTGCACTCCTCGCAACCCGCCGCTACGTCTTCTGCTACTGGGTGCACATACTCACCCAACTCCTCGTCCCCAACATATTTGGCCGCTGTGGCAGAGTCGGATGGCTGAGGTGTGGAAATCGCCCATACCACTGGCTGGGCGACTTCTCCATCTGCGGTATTATTTTTGGTATTTTTCTAACTTGCAGCGTATTCTGGTTCAAATACCAGAGCTGTGTCACATGCCATGTCACGGACCTGGATTCTCGGACAGTACTCGGGCCCGATCGGGCCCGTAACTCTGCCGGTTGGCAACACACAGCATCGTAACCTCCACAGCCTCTCCGCATGCTTATTCGACTCACATCGCATTCCGGACTTTCCGGTGACTCATACTTACACTTATGCTATGCTAGGCTATGTTCTGACTCATGGACTCCGGTCGAGTTGTTCACTACTTTATATCTCCTTTAGTTTCATACAATACTATAAATAGTGACTTGTATCGTAGTTGTACTTCAGTTTGAATATCAACAAGGGATTGGTCGGCCGCTTTGCAGCCTCCCATCCCTGTACGTGCATTTTAAATGTCCTAGAGGGCAGATTGGGAACAAAATATCCTTTGGTTGAATTGAACTGAGTTGAGTTCAATATACGCTTTGGCACTGACAGTGAAGGAGCAAGCTTGGGATGCATCATAAGAGCACAACTCAAATTAATTGCCCTTCATCCCAGTTCTACTTTTATTCATCTTTTGAGCTTACCATAGCAAGACACACGCATAGCTCTCATTTTGTACATTTAGCTATGTAGTTAGTATTTTATACAGATCAACTTTCTATGCACCTCAGACTTCAACTGACTTCTCAAGCCTGAGATGTTGATTATTTTTTGGCGTGCATACACCTACCTGAATGTTCCCCGCAGCCACCTCCGTTTCAATCCAGTGGGAGCAAGTGATCTGTCAAAGTTAGTGTCAGGCAGTGTCAAAGTTTATTAGCAACCTGACGACAGGTGCCGAGAATGCCGACTAATGACGCTGTCAGCCAGTGGGAAATACATCAGTTGGTCAAGTACGGAGAGCTGCCAGGGGGATGGCATTAGTGGAGACTCAACGGAGTTTGCCCTGCCCCGACCAGGAAACTTTTAAGGGTGAGAAAAGCAAAGTTTGGCATTGTGTACATTTTTATAGGCGCGCACGCGCTCAAAGTTGATCATGGGGCCAAAAGCCCCGAGGAAGCGCCGTTTATTGAGTGCTTCCAAAGGGCTGGACAGAGCACTTCCCAAGCGTTGGGCCTGATCTCCCCAAAGCGGAGTTTAAAAGGCTTCGGACGGAGTTGCGTAATTTTATAAAGAGGTAACTAAGATCGTGTCTACTACTCCATCCTCTGTCTTCGGACCTCCGCTCCTAAATCGGGCTCCGGGCATAGTGAAGGGCGCAGCGCATGAGCTGAAGCCAAAGGCCCATTCCTACTCCTAAGTCAACACTCCGTGCGGGCCTGGTCGGCCCCGCTGGACTTATCCATTTCGACTCCCGCACTCGGACCCTCCAGACCTTCGGCCTCTCCGGCCCCTTCGGTATCCAGTACTTGAAAGTATATTCAAACTCACTCTACTTACGCCCACACTTTTATGTCCTTTCCTGCAAACGTTCAAGCCGAAGAACGTAACCAGCGGTATCTCGATCGTCTTGCTCGATTCAATCTAACTCCACCAGCCGAAATTGAAGCATGGCAACGTGAACACGAGGCTAATTTAAACGAGTTCTGGGCCTGACGGCCCAGTGCAGTTAACCGCGACACTTACGCTGCAGAACTCCGGGATACAGCTAGTCAGGCAATCCAATCCTCATTTCACACTCGCCAAAACACCAACATGGCTACTAGGACTCACGTACGTGCTCCTCCTGCTCCTGTAAACATTCCGGCGCCCGGTCCGGTACCGGGCCCCACACCAGTTCCAGTTCCCAACCCACCTACCCTTCATTCTCGACATACATCTGTACATTCACATCACTCTCCTCTTGTTGATGTTGATGATTCTGCCTCACAAGCACCTAGACATTGTCGACAAGTCAGCCCTCTAAATTTTGGTCGGACTCCTCCGCTTCGGTCTCCCGTTAGTCCTTGGGCTGATCGCCCGAGGCACCCTTCCAATCCATTTAGGAACGAGGACGGGACTCCGAGGGTTTTTCCAGAAGACCCACCAAATAACGATAATAATCAAAATGCTGGCGACGATGGCGGTGATGGTGGCAACGGAGGTGATGGGGGTGGTGGTGGTGGAGATGATGACGGAGATTCCGAACTGTCTACTCCAGAATGGGGAAACTTCGCCATGGACGATCCTGGACAATTCTTCAGGTCCATGTCAACGGCTATTGGCCGTGGCCTTGGAAGGGTGCTTAACCAACACCAACAACGACAACAAGGTCCCTCTCAGGATAAAGCCCGGGCCCGTGTCCGGGATCCCGAAACCTTCGATGGAAAGGACCCCGAGAAACTCCGTACCTTTCTTTTTCGAGGTATTCTCAACTTCAACGATTGCCCCACGGTGTTCATTCGGGATGCCCAGAAGGTCAACTATATGATCTCCTACCTCACCGGAGATGATCTCGGATGGTTCGAACCTTCAATGGTCAACCCTGACCCGCACAATGTTCCTGTGTGGCTCAACAACTATGATGCTTTCGTTTCGGAGCTCCAGCTCAATTTCGGGACCTTCGATCCCCAGCAGGACGCTGAGAATGAGATCATCTCTCTTCAGATGGGCACCAATCAGCACATCCAGAAGTATCTGGTCCGTTTCAACAAGCTCTCTCAGTTCACGGAATGGAACAACCAGGCCCTCTGGAAGGTCTTTTTACGACGGCCTTCCCGAGCGCATTCAGATTAGTGTTGCCACGACTCGAAAAGTCGAGTCGCGACTTCGAAAGTCGACTCGAACACAGATTCGACTCGACTCGACTCGACTCAGTGGGTCCAAGTCGACTCAAGTCGACTCGAGTCGACTTCAGAGCCATTTTTGAAAGCAAGGCGGTTTTGTGGTTCTAGCTTCATTTCCGGCGGTTTCGCAAAAAATCACAGAAACATGACAGTGTCAGCCGGGTGTCACGCGCTCAGGTCACGGTCCATCATAATTTTAGAAATTGTTTTTTTGTGCTGTAAACGACTCAGCACATTTTTCTAGGTTTCGGAACATTAAGTCGACTCCAAGTCACTCGAGTCGACTTGGAAGTCAACCCGAGTCGCAGTGCTGACTTGGCTTGACTCGACTCAAGTCGGCTGCGACTTCGACTTCGAAATGACTTGGAGTCCAAGTCGCGGCAACACTAATTCAGATCAAGCTTCGAGATCTACCCGGCAGAAAGCCGACTGAACTCAGCGTGCTCAAAGTTTCTGCTCAGACTATTGATGCCTCCCATTGGGAATGGCAGAAAGAGCAGGAACTTCGCCGAGGACGGAATCTGGCTCCATCTACATCCAAAACTCCGAACTCCGGCGGAAAGCCCAATGCCGACAATTCTTCGCCTCAACATGGTGATTCCAAGAAGAATAAGAAGGGCGGCGGGGGGAACGGAGGGAACTCCGGCGGATCCCCCGCTAAAACTTCGACTCCTCCTGCGGAGAAACCATATGCGAAGGTGTTGGGCCCCGGTGGCAAACTCTTGCCTGCCGAAAAGGCCCGTCGGATTGCCGAAAATCTGTGTTTGCTTTGTGGAGGAAAAGGACATCAGAGCGCTGATTGTCCTAAGCGGGAGGCTACCGGATGCGCTGCTGCTACGACTACAACCTCTACTCCTGCATCCACTCCCGCTGCCACTACGTCCCAGTCGGGAAACTGAGTAGCGACTCTCGGGACTCCGCACGACCTGAGGGTCATGAAATGTTCCTCGATAGTGCGGCCAAACCTCCTTTACGACTTAATGCCTCTGCTCTTATGAATTCTAACTCTCTATGCCCTATGTTAACCGCTTCGCAGATACCCACGGAGTTCCGGTCTCTCGTAGATTCCGGCTCCTCCAACTGCTTTATAGATCCTGTTCTCTGTACCACCAATAATCTCACGCGCATTTCTATTCCTCCGATCAGTCTCCGACTCTTGGACGGCTCCTCCGGGACTGTCATTTCGGAAAAGGTGTCCTTGAACATCAATTTCCCTTCTGGTGACTCAACTCCGGTTGAATTATATGTCACAACTCTGGACTCTACTTGCTCTGTTGTTCTTGGATACTCTTGGCTGACCTGCTACAATCCGTTGATTGACTGGGCATCTGGCCAAATCTCTTTCCGCTCATCTAGCTCTGTCGATCCAACTCTGGCCCCGGCCGGAGTCCTTCCGTCGGTTTCAGCCGACACTGTCCCTCCTTCAGTGGAGATTCCTGATGCTCCAACGGTCGATGCTCCTCCCCCGTTGATCTCCTTCATTGGAGCAGCTGCCTTTGTGAGCGCATTGCGCGCTAAAGGTAGTCAACTCTACCACCTAGGCCTCTCTGAGGTGTTAGGATGGTCCTCTGGTACCACAGGAGCTCCTGACTTGTCCGCAGTCCCACCGGAGTACCATGACTTTGCTGATGTTTTCTTGGCCTCTGAGTCTGAGAAGTTAGCACCCCATTGGCCATACGATCTAAAGATCGACCTCGAGGACGGGGCGGCTCTGCCGCCTGGTCCCATCTACTCCCTCTCGCAGGTTGAGCTAGCGGCCCTCCGAGAGTTCCTCGACAAGAACCTCAACAACGGCTTTATTCGACAATCTACCTCCCCTCACGGAGCTCCGATTCTCTTCGTCAAGAATAGGAGCAGAAGTAAAAGCCAGTTTAAGCGCATCAAATGACTTCTGGCATTCGGGTGAGCAGACCCAACACTCTGACTTGTGGGTTAGCCGCATAAGCGGCACGACAATGTCGGAGTATCCGGCGATAAATCGTCGGTAGAAATTTGCGAAGCCAAGGAAGGACTGGATGTCCTTGACTTTGCAGGGCTCCGGCCAGTCACAAATGACCTGAACCTTGGACTCATCCATAGTGAGACCCTCGGGTGAAAGAGTGTAACCGAGGAATTCCACAGTCTCGACACTGAAAGCGCACTTCTTTAGAGAAGCAAAGAGACCGGCTTTCTGAAGTTGTTTAAGCACTTCACAGACATGCCGTTTGTGGTCTTCCGGAGTCTCCGAGAAGATTAGAATGTCGTCCAAATATACCACGACATTGACGTCGAGGAGGTCCGAGAAAAGGTCGTTCATAAAACGCTGGAAGGCAGCAGGGGCATTGGTGAGACCCTCGGGCATGACGCGCCACTCAAAAGAGCCATAGCAAGTTTGAAAGGTGGTTTTCCATTCATCCCCCTCGGCGATCCGGACAAGGTGATAGGCGTGCTTGAGGTCAATTTCAGTGAAGACCTTGGCACTACAGCCTGCGTCCAGGAGGTCCGAAATGAGAGGGAGTGGATAACGGTCCTTCCTGGTGATGCGATTCAATGCCCAGAAGTCCACACAAAAGACTCCGGAAGACCACAAACAGCATGTCTGTGAAGTGCTTAAACAACTTCAGAAAGCCAGTCTCTTTGCTTCTCTGAAGAAGTGCGCTTTCAGTGTCGAGACTGTGGAATTCCTCGGTTACACTCTTTCACCCGAGGGTCTCACTATGGATGAGTCCAAGGTTCAGGTCATTTGTGACTGGCCGGAGCCCCGCAAAGTCAAGGACATCCAGTCCTTCCTTGGCTTCGCAAATTTCTACCGACGATTTATCGCCGGATACTCCGACAATGTCGTGCCGCTTATGCGGCTAACCCACAAGTCAGAGTGTTGGGTCTGCTCACCCGAATGCCAGAAGTCATTTGATGCGCTTAAACTGGCTTTTACTTCTGCTCCTATTCTGACTCATTGGATTCCAGGCGCTCAGTTTACTCTTGAGTCGGACGCCTCCGACTACGCTATAGCGGCTATTCTCTCAATAACCTGCCCCGACAGAGAAATCCGGCCCATGGCCTTTCACTCACGGACGCTCACTCCGGCGGAGCTCAATTACAATGTCCACGACAAGGAGCTCCTTGCCATTTTTGAAGCTTTCCGCGTTTGGCGCTGATATCTTGAGGGTGTGGTCCCTGCTATTGACATTGTCACTGACCACAAAAACCTGGAATACTTTGCGATGACAAAACTTCTGACTTGCCGGCAAGCTCGGTGGTCGGAATTCCTTCACGCTTTCAATTTCATCCTTCGGTTCCAGCCTGGCCGGCTCGGCAGAAAGCCCGACGCTCTCACTAGACGGTGGGACGTCTACCCAAAAGAGGGGGATAGTGGCTACCCCAGTGCAAATCCGCATAATTTCCGTCCAGTATTCACTCAAGAACAGCTGGGTGCGTCTCTTCGTGCCTCTTATTTCTATGAGCCGGCACTCCGAGCGGCACACAGAATGGATGTTACTCAACTACATGCAGATATACGAGCGGCTCTTCCAGCAGACCCAATTGCTTCACGATGTCTTAATGACACCTCGGACCTCTGGTGGGTAACCCGAGATGGCCTTCTCTATCAAGATGGACACATATATGTTCCCGATTCGGCGGAACTCCGACTTAGGGTTCTTCTCAACAAACATGATCATCAGATCTCAGGACACTGGGGCCAGAACAAGACTCTCGCTCTAGTCCGACAAGAGTACGTATGGCCAGGCCTCCGAGCCTTCGTCAAAGGTTATGTACGAGCTTACGTCCTTTGCAAACACGGCAAATACACTCACCATAGGCTGTACGGACTCCTCCAACAACTCCCAGTTCCGGAGCGTCCGTGGGACTCCATTTCCATGGACTTCATTGAGCAGCTTCCGCTCTCTGATGGTTATACCAGCATCCTTGTCATTGTCGACCGTCTCTCTAAAATGGGACTCTTCATACCCTGCCACGGAAAACTCACGGCGTCCGAGTTGGCTCACTTATTTGTTCTTCACGTCTTCTCCAAGCACGGAGTTCCGAACCATGTCACTTGTGACTGGGGCTCCGAGTTTGTTAATCACTTCTTCCGTTCCCTGGGCGAAGCACTTGGAATGTGTCTTCACTTCACTGCTGGATATCATCCTTCAGCCGACGGACAGACCGAGTGCATCAACCAGATTTTGGAACAATACATCTGGATGTACTGCAACTATCAGCAGGACAACTGGGCTCCGCTTCTTCCCCTTGGCGAGTTTGCATACAACAACACTCCACACGACACCACTGGAGTGTCCCCTTTCTTCGCCAACAAGGGCTATCATCCCTCAGTCACAGTGCACCCCGAGCGTGATATCACCTCTGCCTGGGCCCGCGATTTTGTCACCGACTTGGACTCTTTACACCAGGAACTCCGAAACCAGATGAGCGCTGCATAAAAGCGTTATCAGGGTCCTGCAGACAAACAGAGATCTCTGGACCCGAAGATTTCTATTGGTGATGAAGTTTACATTAACACTGCTGGCTTTCAGACAGCCCGCCCAGCCAAGAAGTTCTCAGAAATCTTCTATGGTCCCTACGAAGTTATTGCCCAGCCCGGACTGGCCTCTTTTACGGTCAAACTTCCCTGAGACATGTGTCAAATCCATCCAGTCTTCCATATCTCTGGGTAAAAATGTAAAACACAATTCACCTGAATTGTCACTTTGAAAATGAAGGGGAAAATGTGAAGAATGTAAAAGTTTTTTCACATGAATTTTCACTTTGAAAATGAAAAGTGAAAAGTGGAAAATGATGTTTTCAAACATTTTTCACCATCTTTTTTTTCCACTTTTTTTCACTGAAAAACTGGTGAAAAAGAGGTGAAAAATTCAAAATGCTTTTCTGACATTTTAGACTTGAAATCAAGGTGAAAAATTTGAAATAATATTCACTTGTTTTCCTCAGACATCATTGGTTGCGCAGTTGAACCTTTGCAGTGAAGAAATGGATGAAAAATGTCCATTACTTTTCACACTTGTTTTCACTGAAAAAACAAGTGAAAAATGTAAATAGTTTTCCAGTACTTTTCTGACTCAAAATTATGGCAGTCAACGTGGTACTTTAATAAAATGGGGGTAAATGTTTTGATCTTGAGTATAAAGTGTCCCTGATTGCAAGGGATATAACTGTGGGAGCCAAAGTGCACAAAATGTTTCGAACATTGCACATAAACTTTTTGGACTTTTAGTTTGGTTACCAAACTTTCTCCAACTTTTCCGCACAACAACTTCCCCGGCATCTGGTTGTGAAAAATTTCAAAGAAAATTAATGACTTCTCCAGCAGGTTTACTACCAATAGTTCTGAAGAATGCAAAAGTTTTTTCACACGAATTTTCACTTTGAAAATGAAAAAGTAAAATGTGGAAAATGTGAGGCTTTTTTGGCCTGGATGTCCACTTGGAGGATAATGGTGAAATGTGGGAAAAATGTAAAACATTTTCAGCGATTTTCACTAGGAAAAAGAAGGTTAAATGTGTGAAGAATGCTGAGGGAAGAATGGTGCCATCATTTGTTCCACTTTGTGACGGGAAGACGGAGTGGTATAGATAGCTTGTTTGATGCGATTTTTTTGATAAATACAGGTGGTTCAGGAAGTGAGTGGATTGGGGGACTTTGGATGTGATGAGGGGGGGATACATCCAGTGCACCCTGAAAGGCACTCAGGCAGATCTTCATGTCACACCCCTACCCACCCGATTCAATTATCAGGTGAAAATCGCGAAAAATGAGCATTTTAGAGTGTATTTGGGGTCGGGTCGCTCAGGAAATGAATGGATTTTGTATTTGTTGACTCTTATACACTTGCATGCAATCAGTGCACTCCACAAGACATCCACGCAGATAATCGCCCCACACCCCTGGCGACCTGATCCAAATATCTGGTGAAGATTGCGAAAAATGGGCATTTTAGAGTGTATTTGGGGTCGGGTCGCTCAGGAAGTCAATGGATTTTCCTAGTTTTGACCATTCTACACTTGCATGCATCCAGCCCACCGCATATGACACCCAGGAAACTAATCGCCCACACCCCTGGTGACCCAATCCAAATATCTGGTGAAGATCGCGAAAAATGGGCATTTTAGAGTGTGTTTTGGGTCGGGTCGCTCAGGAAATGAATGGATTTTCCAAGTTTTGACCATTCTACCCTTGCATGCATCCAGCCCACCGCATATGACACCCAGGAAACTAATCGCCCCGCACCTCTGGCGACGTGATCCAAATATCTGGTGAAAATCGCGAAAAATGGTGTCATGATTTGCTCCTTTTTCACTCCCCACAAACTCATTCCAATAACCTGGCTATACCGATATCCACCGGGTTATATCTCGGGATACTTCCATGGTGTCTCCCCTTTTCCCCTTCTACCTCGTCATCTCCAACGGTCCATTTCAATCCCTGGTCGTCCTTTCCCAGATCGGGTTGTTTCAACCATTTACAACCGATCGTTTCAACCTGATCGTATTTCAACCCGATCGCATCTTCAACCCTGATCGCATTTCAACCCGATCGTATTTCAATGATCGCCATTATTTCCACGACAGGATTTCCAACAAAACCCTTGATACCGGTAGTCATTACTACACCTTGCAGTATATAAGCCTAGTATAGGTAGTTAGGTTCTTTACACTATTCTAGTCTTCTTGTATTGCCCAGCCGCCCACGTCGCAGTAACCCTTGCAGTGAGGCCCTGTGCTGACAAAAGAATAATGTCAACCTACCGACGACTCGACTGGACGATACGATGAACAACAAATTTACCATGCCGGACCCCGGGATCTTCGAGCGGCAGTCCGAGAGCCAGCGCTCAGAGCTCCTATATGTGCAGGCCCTCAAGACGCACAACGAGGCCCACACGATCAAAGAGACTCTCTCTGGGTTGCAGGCTCAACTGGGGGACGTCCGAGCCCAGCTGATACAAGCCAGCGACGAACAAATCGAGCAGAACAAACTGCTAAGGGAGGCCATGGGTGCGCTACGCGACGCTAGCGACCGCTGTCCCGCCCCCGGGGCCACCAGGGAAGTTAAGGTTAACACCAAACAACCCCGGGTTGCTGCCCCACGCACGTTCAATGGGGATTCGGAACAGGTGGACCAATTCTTGGCGGATTGTTGGCTGAACTTTAACGGCAACACCGCCTACGCCACAGACAGCACGAAGATCACCTTCGTGCTCTCCTACATGAAGGACGGCTCTGCTTCACAGTGGGCCAACAATGTTGTGTTGGCCATGCAGACCCAGGATGTGACTGGATCGTACTCCACCTGGGCGGAATTTCGCCTCGCAGTCCTTGAAGCCTTCAAGGCGGTGCGCAAGTCGAGATTGCCCAAGCGAAGATGGAGAAACTCCGACAGGGCAAGGGCATGGCCACGGAATATTTCACCATGGTCAACTCTCTCAACAAGACAGCGGCGTATGATGAGGTCACCCTCATTTGTTTGCTCAAGCGCGGCATCGACGACAAGGTGGTCAGGGCGGTCTACAGTCAGTTGGACTTGCCCGCGGACTACAAAGGGTGGAAGAAACAGGTCATCAAAAATGACGGGTTGAACCAGGCATTCCGGGTTATGCAGGGCAGTTTGCGAGATGGGGGGAACGCGGTTGCCGCCCCAAAGATGCACCCCTCCTATTTCCCATCGAGCACCACCAGAAGCTCATGCAGGACCGAGTGGAAGGGACAGGGGAATAACCTGGCTACTCACTTTGGGAATAACCCGGTCAGTACCACGACGTCCACTACCACCGCGGTCTCCGCCCCTGTTCCGATGGATATAGACCGCGTGGACAGCAAAGAAAAAGGACCCTTGGTGCGTCCTACCTGCTACAACTGTAAACAGGAAGGACGCTCGGCCTGACACTGTCCTCGCTGCCTCATCCAGGACCCGCAATTCCAGGCGATGTATGCGGAGGTGTTGAAAGAAGACCAGGACCAGGAGGATTTTCCCGCCGGTCGCTAGTGAAATCTGCGCACTTACGACCTATACCCAGCTCCAGTGTACCAGTTGCATCTCCCAATTCATTTGAAGTATTATGCACTGAGGAACCTGAGCCGACCAATGCAGACTATTCCGACAACATGGAATCGACCACAGAATGGAGTAGAGAAGCCAGTCCTTCTCTACGCTCCAATAGGCACAAGCCGAGAGGACAACAAAGGGAGAAAGCAGAATGGTGCAGACTCCCTGTTGGAAGCGCGAAACGGACGTTAGCCCGGATTAACGAACACCCCGCCAAAGCAGGGGATATAATCCAGCGATGGACTCACCCTCATCGACAGGCTGAAGTCACCGATGAACTATTGGAAGTATTAATGACAAAGTACCCTCCAGACGCACTCGACGCACTAGACGCGTTGCGAGAACCCCCATCCTACATCCGAGCCACGAATGGGAGCTCAATGATGATCCTGGTCACACTCGAGGGATTGAACAACTTGAAGGGTTGTACCGCCACTGGGTTGATTGACAGTGGTGCTACTGGCGGGTTTATCAACAAAAGCGTGGTGGAAGAACAGGGGATGGAGAGAGAGGCTCTTCTGATCCCGGTCCCGGGATACAATGCTGATGGGACCTTGAACAAGGGCGGACTAATCACACACGTTGCGCGCCTTCGACTTACGGTTCGAGATCATATGGAGGTCTTTCCCCTTGCCATTACGGACACCAGGAAAAGCGACGTGATTATCGGATACAACTGGCTCCGGAAACACAACCCGGAGATCGACTGGGAAAAGGGAGAGTTGAAGTTCTCCCGGAGCCCCCCTGCCTGCAAACGTGCTAGGTTGCAAGAGGAGTGGGACGAGGAAGACCAAGAAGACATCCAAGAGGGAGACCGGGTATTTACAACCCACATCTACTCGGAGTCCGCTCTGCCGCAGCAGGACTCCGCCCACATTCGAGCCATGGGCAGCGTGGCCACCAAACTGGCGGCTGCCGCGAACGAAGCGAAGGGGGAACAGACGCTGGAAGGCAGCATTCCCGAACACTATTTGCGGGATTTCCGCAGGGTGTTCGAAAAGGACAAGTTCGACAAACTCCCCAAACGGAAGAAATGGGACCACGCTATCAAATTGAAACCGGGTTCTGAACCGGTGAAGGGACGCAACATCCCGTTGAACCTGGTGGAACAACGCGAACTAGACGCTGATACGCTGGACTTCGTCACGACCAGGTATGAGATCCTTACTATAAATCAAATGAAAGTATCCAATTGATCTCTAGCACTGATACACAATTCTAGTCACTGATCCAACGCGCAAGTCCGGGGTTCCAACCAAGTATTAGGTTGCTGCAATAACAGATATATCTATGAGCTTGGCTCTTAAAAGCTTAAATGTTCCAGATGCTTTACGAATCCCACTAGTCGCTTCTGCGATTCCAATAGTCTCGAAAAGAGTTGGTTTATTTCACAAAGGTAGGTGGTTTACACCGAATGTTCTTAACGAACTAGATTTCAATTGCTCCTTGTTCTAACGTTCAAAACAGATTGTCTCAACGACACAGTTATAATCCTTGTCCGTAGGCTTCCGTAAAACACACTTGATTCCGTTTCACTCGCGATTTCGTACAATCACACAAAAGCTTATAGCCAACAATATAACTTGGTTCTCAAAATGTAGAGATACAAAGATATCTATGATATCCGGTGTATTCCGAACGGATGGCAGACTTCTCCTAACGTCCACGTGCTGTCTAGCCGTGCGTCTACAAGAAGGGTACGATCCACTGGCTTAACCGTATATCTCGCTGCTAATTTATACTACTCCTAGCTACCCCATTTAGACAGACAATGTAAAACCGAAACTACGGTACACCTATCCTAAAACAGAAGGAACACGTATGTCTAATACTATTTAATATACAACTGAACCGAATCGAGAAAATATAAAAGGAAAATTCTAATGATTCATAATTTTGTGGAGCCCGGCAGGATTCGTAACCATTCGGCACTCCCTGCCGTCTTATTAATTGTGGACCCACAACTGCGGTCCCATTGTTCTACCAATGCGTCCACTATTTCCTGAGTCAATTCGGACTCCTCGGTCCATTGAACTGACGTGGTCCAAGCGGCGCATATCTTCAGTGATCCGTGCACTGCCACTCCTTGGTTAGACTTTTATGCCGTTAAGCCGCCGGTAAACGTCCCCTTTTATATGATGACCTTTCTGTCATCAAGACGTGTCTCTCTTGCCGTCGGCTTCACATGCCGTTCGTTTAGTACGGATGTTCCCATATAGCAAGTAATTCCCGTGACTCTTTGCCTCAGTTGTGTAGCATAACTGTAATCAAAGTCTATTGGCGTTCTGCAACCACGTCTTTAGATGGATTTTAATATGTCCTTGATTAGAGGGAACGCCCCGTCTTCCCAGGCCATGTGGACCGGTAAGAAGATCGAGTTTAAGTATAAGCTTTTGTTGTGAATATCCGTCTAGTGCATAACACTGTCAGAATAAAACATAACTTAAGCTTATACCACACGCTACTGTCTCCTAGTTAACTGCCTGGACCTCTGCATTAACCCTTGCTAGAGATGGAATATATATAGGCGGCTATAGAATATTTTATAGACTTAAATTGGAAAATATATTGTGTTTCCACGCCTGGCCGTATCCGCGGCTCATCAACGTGTTTATCAAGGAACACTTAGAGACTGGTTGCAATAGACCCTCTAAATCGCCCTGGGCATCGCCGTTCTTCTTTGTGAAGAAAAAGGACGGGAAGCTACACCCCGTACAAGACTATGTAACCCGGAAGGACACGAGATGGCGATGGGGAACAGAGGAGAACGCGGTGTTCAGACGACTGATCGACGTGGTAACCTCAGAACCCGTCCTTCATTTCCCCACGGATGACGGAGAGTGGCACGTGGAGGCGGATTCCTCCGACTTCGCCACGGGAGCTTGCTTGACGCAGTGTCAAGCCGGGGTGTGGGTACCCATTGTGTTCCTGTCGAAAGGATTGAACGACACGGAGCGCAACTACGACATACACGACAAGGAGATGCTGGCGGTGATGCACGCCCTATACGAATGGCAACACTTCCTACAGGGAAGTCAGCACAGGTTCGAAATCTGGACAGACCACAAGAACCTGGAGTATTTCACGACCACCAAGAAGCTGAACCGACGACAAGCCAGGTGGTCGCTAGTTGAGTGAGTACGACTTCACTTTGATACACAAACCTGGGAAGCAGCACACCAAGACGGACACGTTGTCCCGCAGAGGAAGACATGAGCGTGGGGAGCATGATAACTCCAGCATGGTGCTACTACCAGAGGCGCTTTTTGCGAACAACCCGGTTAGTGGGGCGGAGTTCTTGCGGGCCATGCCCGCAGTACTCGACGACATGCCGGGGGACAGATTCATGGAAGAAATCAAGCAGAGGAAAGATCTCTGGGAAACCAGCGCAAAGGAGGCGCTCAGGAAGGAGGACAGAGGATGGGAAGAACACGACGGGTTCTTGACAAAAGACGGGCTGATCTACGTACCCCCCGACGACATACTACAACACCGGTGAGATGGCGCAACACCAAATGCACGTCCTCTAGCTATTTTTGCGCTTATAAACACATCATTACGCAGCGCAGGATAGCTTCAGTGCCATACAAATATACCTGTATGCCTGAACTCTGTTAGGTGATATAAAGGAGAGTCAGAGCGAGCTCCAACTACTGATCGTAGCATTCAGAGCACGACCGCGATGTTGCCACGGCGTGTTGTACTCTGAATGCACTACCAAGGAGATATACCCATAAAGCCAATGTCGAGCAGTTCCGCTACCATTCCCTCAGTTCCCAAGTCAACAATGGATAAATCTAAGCTTCCTCATAAGTTTGGACGCAACCAGTTGAAGTTCAAAGGAGACGATGAAGGAGTTGAGTTGCAGGATTACTTGGACACCGTTGAAGATGTTGCCGAAAGAGTCGGCACGAAGACAGATGAAGAGAAGAAGTGGATAGCATTTCACTATTGTGATTTGCGAACGAAAGAGCAGTGGAAGGTTTTGGCCTCTGCGGAGCAGCCTTATACCTGGGAACAGTTCAAAGAAGAGATCCGCGACAATTATCCGGAGCTCAAAGAACTTGAGAAAGGATCGTTGTCCAGACTTGAAAAGTTCGTTAGAAAAGCGTCCAGAAAGCCTATCAAAGCCAATGACACTGAAGGTCTACATGCCTATGTCAGACAATACAAGGTGTTGGTTGCAAAGCTCATGCAAAACGGTGGACGTATCACAAACCGTGAAGCTATAAAGTACTTCTTCATCGGGGTGACCGAAAAGCTCAAGGACAAAGTCAGAGACTTGATGAGAGTTATGCCCAGAGAAGGATTTTCCTGGTATAAGAAGGACAAATTAGAATGGGAATCAAAGCCTAGCAATGTTGGTACCATATTTAGTCCTCCTGAACGAGAAGACGATGACAAGTATGTCTGGACAGACATCTTGGAAGCCGCGGTGCACAGAATCTAGCGACGCTATGGACGTGCCACCGCCAGATCTCCTAACTCATATAAGTCAACTTGAAAACTTGATGCATACTAGAGCGAAAAGACCCGCGGAGCAAACTGGCATGGATTTTCACTGAATCCAATGAAGGGGGCTGTTCCACGTAAAAAGCCTCCCGAGGAAACAAACCGAAAGACCAACAAAAAGCCAGAGCAAGCGAAAAGTCAGACAAGCGTTGAAGTTGAAGCAACTGTAGCGCCAGCTGCTGACATCGTTATACCAGAGGTTGAAAAACCTAAAGAAAAAGTCAAGGAGCCTAGTCGGAAAGCCACCATTGAGGAAGTGGAAGATTCAGACGATGAGCGAGACCTAGGTCCGCCCAGACAGGAGTTCCATCAGGAACTTCCGTTCCAGGACGTCAAACCTTTAGGGGAAGTTTATCGCCCTGAAGTCTTACCCCATAAACCTGCTGACTCCACAGACAAGCCACGGGAATTTGGAAAACGCAAGCCGAAAGGCCCGTGGGATACGGAAGTAGAAGATCTGGCTAATGCAGATATTTTGAAATCTATTTGCGATACCATAGTCCCGGTTAGAGTCCAGACGGCCTAATTTTGTTCAGACAACAGAAGGAGACGTACTGGCAGCTAAAGTAAATAACTTCATGGCTAGAAGGGTCGCCGCGGTCGATGATGATGAGCTGCGGAGCGATCTGGAAAGTCAGGAAGAAGAATCTAATGTTCGACTCGTGGAAACGAATCTTGTAACAGTAGATAAAGATGGAAACATCTGCCAAGTGTTAATGTTCGACACATTCCCTGAAATTGTGACCAGTTCCACTCATGAGTTCGAAGAAGGAAGCATCATAGTAGGGGATCCAGTCTTACAGTACTTTGAATCGTTGGCAGAGGGAGAGACACCTAAGGAAATTACCATTCCAGTGGCTGAACTCTCTGGCCTTCTTCGTTGTTTGCATCCAGAAATCAGAGGACTGGTTATTGAAGCAATTACCGACTGTGGATCACAGATTGTGTCCATGAGTGAGGAAAAAGCGACAGAACTCAAGCTTACTTGGGATACCTCCATGAGGATTCTCATGCAAGCAGCAAACAAACAGTACCAACAAATACTTGGGCTAGCAAGGAATGTGCCTTTTAAGTTCCGCGGCATTACGCTGTACTTACAAGTGCATATATTGAAAAATGCTCCATATGAAGTTCTTCTTGGAAGACCGTTCGAAATGTTGGCAGAAACCATCTTTGCTAGTAAAAGGAATGGAGATGTAGAGGTTACCCTTTCGGATCCTTACACGGGGAAGCAAACTACACTTGCTACGCATCCCGCGGCCATCTCCAGAAAATGAAAGACCAAGCCGTGGCTAAGGAAACCAAAGTCATCCCGCAGGATTTTTAGAACTCTTCAATGAACTCGACGAAGAGGGAGAAGTAATGACAGCCTGGGATTATGACGATAAAGGGGAATTAGTGTGCGTAGGCTATGGCATGCCAAAGAAGGGTTGGCATCTACAGCAGATGATCGCCGGATGTATTTGTGTG
>JARJLF010003251.1:0-20060 GCA_029378395.1 Mycena leptocephala | reverse complement strand
TCCAAGGCTACGACAGCTTATATGACTTGCTAGTTGGATAGGCATGGGCAAGACAAAGATTAGAAAAAAGAAAAAAGAATCCATGTCACACCCCCATGCCATCTGGAGGATTCGAACCTCTGCTTGCCCATTCAAATCAGACATCGCCCACTTTGGGGGCAGCCTCCAGGGCCACGACAGCTTATTTGACCTAATTTCGTGTTGGTTAACCTTACTTGGGTCAGTGAGAACGGAAAAAAAATCACCAAAGACATATATCATAGGGAGGATTTGAATACAACATGCGAGGCACGAGCACCAAAACTGTTGTAGCGTCTGTCTGCGAGAGACTAACTTTTGGGGCAGCCTCCAAGGCCACGACAGCTTATTTGGCTTGATAGCTAGGTAACTAAGGTAGGCAAGACAAAGAAAACAGAAAAAAGAATTCAGAAGGATAACACGGGAGGAGTCGAACCTCCACTTGCCCATTCGAATCAAACATCGCCGACTTTTGGGGCAGCCTCCAGGGCCACAACAGCTTATTTAACCTACTGTCGCGTTGGTTAACCTTACTTGGGTCAGTGAGAACGGGAAAAAAACCACCAAAGACATATACCATAGGGCGGATTCAAACCTCCACTTCCCGCATTCTATACATTATTTCTGTTGGACCACTGATTAGTTTTGGGGCAGTCTCAAGGCCATGACAGCTTATTTCACTCACATCGAGCTGCCTAGGTTCCATGGTGTTAACATGGCCCACGACAGTTTATTTCATTCAGCCCTACTGTTTTCAAGTTCTATATATACAGTCTTTAACGGTGAAGCGAAACACCACTGGGAAGCGAAACACCGCGCCGTTCGCCCACTTACACGCCGTCTGTGAGCGCCAATTTTGGTGAGGAGCATGACGCCTATGTTTACCTCCCGTGGACAAAAGGAATTGCGAAACGAACTGTTGTAGCTCCCTCACGATCCCATTTTGTTTGGACGCTTATTTTGCACATTTCAAGGCCACACACACAACAGCGTCTTTGCCTACACACCTAAGTTGTAATGGGCTCCAAATATATGCATGGGTTGAATGAAATGTATTTTAGTAACCCGGGGTGCTCCAGGGTATTATACGAGCCCGAACTGAATTTAATCGAGGTGTTTGCAAGTGTTTCGCTTCCACGTGTTTTGCCCGAAAATGGCTCCACTCAAAGATTGCTCTCGTTCTCGGTCAAAACGGCCTCAAATCTCAAAAGCCTTCGGACAAACAAGTTGCGCGGAGGCTATACTATCGGTCTACATTCGGGTGCCCTTCATTTTCATCCGATATTGGCTTAGAAATAGCTGATTCGCTTGAGCGTTTCGCTTCACCGTTAAAGACTGTATCGTGCATAGTAAGCGGAGAAAAAAACCCCACGCAAAAAGTGGCTGTCAACGTGTGCAAAATTCGAGCCTTCACTTCTCAGTATTTTTTGGGAAGCTTCCATGGTCTGTGTATGGAATTATGCTTGCACAAAAATTCGCCGTCCCTGGGCAGATTGGTAACGAGTCCACCGGAAAATGGGAGCCCGATTTATGATGGAAGAAGAGGCGAAGCGCTAGCTTGGTCCCACAATTCATATGGCATTCCTGACAAACATGTCGCAAAAAAATTAAATTGCACGCAACGGCTCCGAATATGTTCTGAGCCGTTACAAGGTCATTTGGTTTTAAGCGGCTTGCAGCACGGATGTCAGGTTCTTGAGATCACTTCCAAGCCACACTGTGGCTCTCGAGGTGTCTCAAGGTTCCTAGTGCCAAATGGTCTTGCAGCGCATCACAAGGTGTCGAAAGGGGCACTCGGGGCAACGGCACTTTGGCCATTGGCTCTCATCGTTGTATCACATAAAATACATGGGAATTCAAGAAACAAGGTATATTCAAGGATGTAACTAGATACATGGGATGTTGGGATCGGGATGTTATAGCATCTGACGTGCACGAAGACGAGGTCGTCAAGTCAGAGCAGGGTATTACTGCCAATGAGTTAGTTGGACACAGCAGACTGAGAATGAAAGACGTACGCATTAGCGCTCCTTCCAGCGCATCGAGACCGAGCTCCCGACCCATCCCTCTGCAAAGATCCTTCATTCCCCTGGATGAAGGGACTCACCGAAGACATGGAAGGGATGGACATACAATCAAGAGGAACGGGAATAAAGAGAAGAAGAAAACGGGGAGGGGTTATAAAAGACAGCGACAAGTGTGGCTTACCTTGAGTAAAGATCCAATTACATGCTCTCCAAGCACACCCCTCCTCCATTCCTGGGATTGGTGGAGCGACGTGTTAGTGCGAGGCGGAGAATGTTGAGACGGGTGCGATGATGCGTAGGAAGGGAGCTCGTTGATATGTGGTGGACCGTGGTGATGGTAAGACGGAAGCAAGAGAGGTGGAGTCACGCCGTCACAGGTTGGCTGTTGATATAGGCCACAGCCAAATAGTGACATCATTCGCTCCACGCTCCACTCAGCGCCTCTTAGCACTCTACTCCGCAACTCCACTCAGTGCCTCTTCGGCGAATACGATGTCTCTAGCTCGGAGCCTAAGCATAATTCCGGAAGCTTGCCGAATCAAGGAATGCCCACTCGTCTTGGATTATGTTACTATTTGGTTACTATGTACATTTCACATTGTATGGACTCGAGTCTCGGACGAGGACATGTATCAGCATGTAAATAATATCAACTACGTCCCTTTGTATCCCTGCCAGGCACTGCTTAATGAGAAACAAAAAACCTGTTCTGAGTCATCTCAAGCCTTGCCAAGTCCTGCGTACCTTGCCACGGCTTGGGACTCCTTGAGTGTCCTACGATAACTTGTGACGGCTTGCGAGCGCCTCTAAGCCATGGGTGAGTGGCTTGCAACCGCTTACAAGTCGTCTCAAGGCCCCAAGTTGATTCAAGCCGTTGCAAGTAATCTGGCTTTTTTCCGACAGTCAAGAACCTCATCCAGGTTTGACCAACTGAGCACTTGACGATGAATGCAATTTGGTTCTACGCAAAGATATCAAGCCCATGGCATTCAATAAATCGTGGCATCGTTTACAACCTGCTTTCATCGGTCCCAAGGAGATAACTTCCACTACGTGTTCACGCTCACCCTATTTCTGTAGGCATAAACTGCCGACGACTGGCCCAGACGACAATCTCCCCACATACTTGATAAGGTAGCTTTCGAGGATGGGCTCAACCACCGGGCAGCCGTTTTTACACCGGAAAACCGGTGCCTTGCTGATCCGACAATCGCATCAAAAAAATCATTCTTGTGTCGAAACATTGAACGTGTCCAGAACGTGTCCGCACAGGTCTCGTGTGGAATGAACCCAGAGCGTTTTAAAAAAGATATTTATGCCGTGGCAGTCGAGAGTTGCCGGTTAGTCCCTTCATTACTATCATTCGGAATTATTCCCCAAGCCTCCCCAGACCTCTCCTCAATCCATCCACACGAACATCCGAGCTTCGCATGTCACTTGAATCCCAATCCCCAAAGTTTTTTCGGTTTGACTCAGAACTTCGGGCCGTCCGTTCCATGTGGTGATTCTTATCCGAAGCACCTTATATATAAGCGCATCCTCGCCACTGCTTCTTGACTCGGCCCATGAACGACTTGACGCCGGCGCCGCAGTCTCCTGTATTGGTACCACCAACTTCAAGCGAGCCACTCTCCGCCGCCGCCCAGGAAGTCAAGGATTCACACTCATCCTCTGGCAAGCATTATCGAACCCAGGAGCAAATTCAACTCGTTACTCTCTGCTGGACGTTATTTCTTGCCGGGTTGGATAAAGCTCTGTTTAAATGTCTCTTTCTGGCTCATGCGTACCTTCATTGAAGATGGAATGACGGAAGTTTGGGTCCATTGATACCCAGAATTCAACAGGTGTATCATGTGGGTGTATTTTCTCCGCTATTTATTCCCCTGGCGGACACCGTTTACCCCTTGCTTTAAAGGTAGGGTACACGGTCGTGTCCCTGATCTTTGTCTTCCAATGTCTCGTGCGTGGTTCTCTGGTGTCGATCACCCAATCCGACGATATTTAAGGGATGTCTGGGAGGCGCGTTTTTGAACATCATATTGACCGAGAAATACGGGTTGGGCAAGGTCCGTATGCTTCTCGCGATCGACACACTAATTGAACATCTCTATTTAGCTGTTACTTTTAGGTGATTTTAGTTTCTGGATCCTTGCCGGCGCTCACGACTGATGTCCATTCAGGGTCTTCCATGCAAGTGATAGCGTACACCCTCCAAGCTGCGGCATTGCCATTTCCTGTCTTCGTTCTCGCATCTGTTATCAACGGGGCAGGGTTAGCCATACAGGTGATTTTGCGCGTCTCAATCCACCCCCACATATTCTGATTCTTTTTTTTTTCTTTTTCAAGGACGCACAGGCTAATGGATACGTAGCCGGCCTTGCAAATAACAGCGAAACCAAAATGGGGTACGTTCAAGCGGCATATGGTAACCCCTTCATCCTATCGATGAATAAATCACTTGTTCATGTATCGCATCCAGGCGCAGGTGCCCTCGTCGCCCCTCTCGTTTCAACGCAATTCGCTCAGATGCGACACTGGTCGTTCCACTACCTCGTGTCGCTTGGGGTCACGGCCCTGAACACCATTTTTCTGGGTCTCGTCTTCCGGGCTAAGACCCAAGACGGTGAGTAAGCAACAACCTCTTTTATGGGATCATAAATCATATAGACCCTTCCTCAGAGTGCCTCGCTCAGATCGGCCAGGAGACCGGAGAAAGAGGACAAAGCGAGGAAAGCCACTTTCGGCAAATTATTTCCATCAAGGCAGTCCATTTCCTGGCTCTGTTCCTCCTCGTCTATGTTGGAGTCGAAGTCACCATTGGAGGTGATTCCCAAACCGATGCCAATTATTATAACTTTCATGACGCAGGCTTTCAGGTTGGATTGTGTCCTTTATGATTGCGGTCCGTGGAGGCGGACCGTCGGCGGGATATATCTCCGCTGGATTCTTTGGCGGTAAGTACCAGGTTTAAACTCAAACACCGGAATAAATTTCGACCCCCAGGACTAACTCTGGGACGCATCGTTTTGCTGCCGCTCAACAAAAAGGTACGATAACATCGTGAGCGCTGTGCACGGATTTGGTAACGGAGTTGCTGAATGCATCGCAGATCGGTGAACGTCGTGTCGTGTACATCTACGGACTCATCGCCATCGCGTAAGATTAGCTCTCATCCCTCCGAAAAATACAGAGCAGCTCACCGATCGACCAGGCTCGAGCTCGTCATATGGCTCGTGCCGTCGCTCGTCGGCGGCGCGATATCTGTGTCCTTCGTCGGGCTCATGCTAGGCCCCATATACCCGATCGCGATGAATCACGCGGGGCGAGTATTTCCGCCGTGGCTGCTTACGGGGTCCATAGGATGGATTGCAGCGATTGCGACAGCAGGGGCGGCCGTGGTCCCATTTATTACCGGGGCTATCGCTTCGAAGACTGGGATTAAGAGCTTGGAACCTGTGTATGTGCGCTCTAGTTATTGGTCAGGTTCGAAGCTAATGGATGTTGATTTGACACAGCGTCGTTGCGATGTTGGCAGTGATGTTGGTTCTATGGACGGTGGTTCCGGGTAAAAAGATTTGATGGGGTACCTGCCTTGTTTAGAGCTGCTGTTTAAAAACCACCCCTATTCACCAAGTAATTAGAACGAGCTGATTGTCGACGCAACAATGGCAAGTGCTAAGTAGCTGTTCGGAAACGGTGCATATCCGCGAAATTAAATGTCATTATCAAGCGACATAGGTAGAGCGCAGTCCGAGAAGTACATACTTCATACTGGATGTCCAAAAAATATACATTAATGGTTGTTCGGCTTCGTGAACTCGATCGCGAGCACGATGGCAAGGATAGCGACCACGATTACCACGATGATGAAACATATCCATCTCTTCTTCCGCAGGCTCCTCGCTATAGGAGGTCGTCAGTTGTCGGCGTTGTTCTTTGGCTGGTTCCTTACCAATTCCCACTGCAATTGTCACCTGCGTCTCGCTGTGGGTAATGAATACAGTTAGCAAATGTATGGAGGGATGAGGGTAAACGTACCCTTCCTTAGCATCATGCTCGACGTCGACGGCGGTGTTCTCGATAGCTACAAGAGTTTCATCCTGCTGTTGAACCAGCAGGGCCATCTAATCGTTCGTAGCCCTCAGCTAACGCGAAACAAAATGGAGGATGAATTAGCGGTACATCACTGAAAAGCTGCGCGAGCTCTGCGAAGGTTTGCTCCATCTTCCGCAGGTCCTGCGCACGCGACTGCACTTCGTTATATGCCGATCGGGCATGTGAATAGCTTGGGCTCTCAGTAAGCTGCTCAACGGATTAATATTGCACCTGCGGATTTCCGACAAAGATTAAACGTGCCGCTTGCATGAAGACCTGGTCTCCGCCGCCAGAAACGGCTTGCGTTATTTCTTCCTGCGTTGCCTCAGGTTTGACTGTGCGGTTCCGGGAATATTGGTGCATGTATAAATCAAATCAAATGAATGAACGCACCAATCCGATACTGCCGCTCGACACGTTGTCGCGACTTAGCTCGGTAGTCTTTCTCAATTTCTTGGTACCTTTGCAGGGCCTCCGTGAATTTAGTCCGAACGTGTGTGACCTAGAAACCGCATGAGAACGTTTCCAAGCCAATGGTCATAACATACTCTATTTTGTCGCATTTCTTTCTCTTGTCGTCCGCGCGCGCCAGGCAATACCGCGTCCTGCAACTGTTTGAGGCGATCCTTCAACTGGGCGCTCAAGCTCATCGTCTGCGCAACCAGCGCATCGAGCTCTTGCTTGATCGCGGCCCCGTCATTCCCCAGCGCATCCAACGAGCGGGTATTGAGTTCGGAAATACGTTCCACATTAGCACTGAATGTCCCTATAGAATCTTGCACGGATGCCGCCTTCACGTAGGTTAATTCCACAAAAAGAAAGCCACTAAGATTCATACCTCCGCAAGAAACCCAGGCATCCCGCTCAGAGACGGTCCATTCCCACCGTCATGCGCGGCGATATTCGTAAGTTCGTGAGACTGGTTCGTGGGCTGGTCAGCCTGTCGTTGTGCCTGCAATTGCAAATTAGCGACAGCTAGCTAGGAGGATGTTGAGGGCAGACCCTGTAGGCTGCCATCCTGTCGTTTGCCATGGTGGGAGGACGAGAGCACGGGGCTGCGCACACGCCGTCCGGCGTTTCTAAAACGTCAAACCCGATAAAAGCTGTGCCAAAGATGTAAACCCGCACGACTCATTCTCCATTACGCAGTCCCTGATCCGACAGATCCGGACGGGAAACACTGAACAGTACTTAAGCTGAAGTGAAGGGTTAGTCTTGAGGAAGAATTTGTGGGAAATCGACAAGCTATCGAGAGTTTTAGCCACGTTCGCCGCACCCAGGACTTGGTCAGACTTCAGACTTGTGAATAAAATAAAATATTGAGATCGTCCGTGTCCGGACTCCGGAGTCCATCCAAATCTCTAGCTTATTAGCACTTTTTAACCGGGAGTTTTTAAATTCTCTGATTGGCCGCTCCACCAATCAGAGGATTTAGATGTCCTCGACAAAAATCTGCTAATAGAGTGTTTGTGCATCAGCCACATAGTGGCTCCAATGCTGTGTGCAAACTGATGGCTCCACTGCCAAAATATAGCATAAGAGGCCAGCGAATGGCTTGGTGGAGCCATTTGCCTGCTATTTTTGCGCACTGCAAAGCACAAACACGCCAATAAGCTCTATTACAATTAGTCCACTCACTAGCATTCGGAGATCAATCCGGTGTGAATAGTAATCTTTGAAACTGCCTCACACCTCCATTTCGTCCATCTTTTTATACAATACGCCTAAACCTATTTCGGGTTAATTTC
Organism: Mycena leptocephala; assembly: GCA_029378395.1. Classification (NCBI taxonomy): domain Eukaryota; kingdom Fungi; phylum Basidiomycota; class Agaricomycetes; order Agaricales; family Mycenaceae; genus Mycena; species Mycena leptocephala. The sequence continues at coordinate 12,172 of JARJLF010003251.1, read as the reverse complement.
GGAGATTGTCCTATGCTACGCTCAATTTTGTTGGGCGACAACTTGACTCGCCACGAAGGAACACCGCTGACTCTCGAGCGCCGATTCCATCTCTAAAAAACTCCCGCTCTGTGTCGTGATGTTGAGCGGATCCTGCTGCAGGACATCCGCGACTTGACGCTGTTCGTGAACGGCGTCCACAGTGGCGACTGTGCAAGCTTAAAGGTGTTCGGGTTCCCGGAACGGACGAACGACAGCCAGTACGCAATCAGTTCTTCTGCGAACGATGTTTCGATCGGTGTCATCGGGGTGAACACGCCGGAGCCATTGAACTGGATGTGCGTGGGTCAGAATTAAATCAAAATCAGAAAGACGAGACTAGCGCCCATACCCGGTGTTGCTCCCTTGAAACATCATCCAATTTTCTGCCGCATGATTGGTACCAGAGCCGCCAGAGGTGGGGTTTGGTTGGTTATACCGGTAGGTCCACGCGTTGTTGCGTTTCGAGACGGCGGCCGCCATGATGTGTCGCTGCGGAGATTCAGCGAATCACGCGCCAATCAGAATTTGATTCGTACCCCGCACACCACACTCGGTTCGCCTGTCGCGACTTGGACCTGCAGAGCTGTGGAAGCGAACTCGCTGATGGGATATTCCTATAAGTTGCAAGTCAACTGAGACTGAGCAAAGGGCATTCATGCGATGTTTACAGCCAAAAATGAAACCACCGTCGCATTCGACATCGATGGGAAGTAAGACTGCAGAGCTGCCGCGATGGTGGACCACTGGCAAGTGTTTCGTTGGTCGTGGAACTGACATGGATTGAACCATCGAGAACGCAATTTTTAGATGCCGACATACCCAACTAGAAGGGAAACATCTGCAAATTTTCCGTTCGAAGTTGTCTCGTCGGAAAGTCGGTGAAATCTTTTGATCCACACAGGTTGGAATAGTCTGTATCCACACTGGTGGTACGATTAGTGTGAGCGGCAGGAGGGGTCTAAATTCTCACAGATTTGCTGCGACAAAGTCTTGGGCCTGCGCGAGGGCACTGACGCTAGCAGAACGCAAGCAAGCCAGTTGAGCAGTGACAGAGCCCGTTCCACAACCTGCCTTCAAGGCGAATAGTTGGAATTGAGGCTACAAAGTTGTCAAAATTCGGACAGAATTGAAGAGCGTGGTGCTTACCACTCGCTGCTCTGGAGTAGCAAGCGGTGTTCGATACACACTCTGGGCAATAACGCCTCTGAACAAGTGCTCTGTGTTGGCAACCATATGGAGTTCAACAGAGGCACCTCCAGCGCTTTGCCCGTTAATTGTCACAGCCTGGGGGTTGCCGCCGAACGCAGCGATGTTTTTGTTCACCCATTTTAACGCCTGGATCTGATCGTAGAAACCGGCGTTGGAATCGCCGTTGACTGGGTCAGAAAATTCGGGAATTGAAAGGAACCCGATTGCATCCAGGCGGTAGTATACCGACACGATCACGACGTTGGGACTTTGGTGGATCCAGTGATCGAATGGCCAGTTCCGTGGATTCCCGTAGAAATATCCTTGGTATTTGAATTTGAGTATTCAGAGGCGGGCAGAAAAAGGCAACCCACCGCCTCCGTGGATATAAACGAGGACAGGAACTGGCAATGGTATGACAATTTGGGCACGAATCGAAGACGACCGACTCACGGTTACTGCTCTTTTTAGCTCCAGCAGGGGCGTAGATGTTGACGTTTAAACAGTCTTCGCTACCAGCACCTCCGGCATCACCACCTGGATTGACGGGGTTTTTTTTTCAAATATGCAGTATCCATAGAACGGTTCAAGTCTTACCACCCGTGGATCCCTGTATGCAGAAATCCGGATACTCAGTTACATCGATGATCTTTCCTCCAGCCGCCGCCGATACACGGGTTGTATTAAGCGGTAACGTCGCGCGGAAGCGCAGTTCGCCGAGCGGCGGCTCAGCATACGGGATACCCAGATACGCGACTGTGTTCGGGAAACTCAGATTGCCGCGGTACTTGGCGTAGCCGGTGTCCACAATGTTGCCAGCAGATGAGAAGACCGGAAGGACACTTTGGAGCAGGAGAACGATTTGTGCGATGGCAGCAACGGTCTTGCGGATTCTGGACATGACGAGGCCTGACTCGTCCTGGAACGCGGTGAAGGAGAAGGCGATCCACATTCGGCTATTTATTAGACGAGAGATTGAGCCGACTTTGAACCGCGATTTACAAAGAAAAGCAAAACGAAGCGCAGCGGCCGTCACGATGTTCCATCACGCGCTTCCGTCACAAGGTCGTTTCAGCCTCTTCTGGTATCTTCTCTGGCCAGTTTGATAAGCGTAATGTAGCGAGCAGGAATAACGTTGTTCCGAATTGGCTCTAAGTTCTCAAGTATTGCAGTGCTAGGGCTGCTGACCAAACCGTATGAGGCAGTTGTACGGCACAGTACCCCGACCGTACCCGTACCGTCCTGTCGGCCCTTTGAGCCATGCATTCGACGGGACGCAAATTTCCGTACCATACCGTCGAAAGTACGGCCGTATTATTATACCATCGAACTTGGGAAATGTACGCTTACATTCGAAAGAACGGACGGAAAATCATGCGAAATCAACGCCGAAATTCAATGGATAATTCTGTTTGGCCGCGGGTGCCACCGAATTCGAAGGCGGGTACCATATACCAAGGCCCTCTGGGCACCTCTGGTACCTCGTGCTATACCCTGGTTTGAATTCTTTTTGGTCTTTCAATCTAGCACTCCAGATTCAGAAGAATTGAGACATAATTATCATCAAGGCAGATTCACAAAACAGACTGAGAGACTACGGCTCAGGTTCACTTGGTCGACGCGTTCGCGTCGACCAAGTTCACGTTGAGCCATGGATTTCGGAGTTGATGGACACAGAACTATCCCTTGATGTAAATGTTATTTTAAAGCCAGATTCACAAGAATGAAGACTACAGTTCAGTTTGCTGGCGTAAACCAAGCTCACGTTGAGCTGTGGACATTGAACTTTGTTCTATGAGCAGTCATTCCGGATAAAAGCATGAAGACAGTGCCATATAGGGGATTATACAACTGTTAGGGACCAGTCTGTCAGTGTTGAGCTCATTTTGGAGGAGTGTGGAATGGGAAGCAGGAAGACAGAATTCGGGAACGGTCATGGTTTAGGATTTTAGGAATGACATTTATAGAGGGGTGAAGTTACGGGGAGAACTTTCGCAAGATGACGGACGCTAAACCAGTAGAGATACCACAAGAATGCAAAAAATATTGGGAAGCATTGATATGTGAGGTGGCTCCAGGACTCGGAATCTGATGCCGCACTGTTCGGGCAGCGGTTGTTTCTCCCTAGCGGCGTCGAATTCACGAGGAAACGTCAAATCAATTGACAGACTTTGATGCCGGACCGGAGGGCTGTGCTAACAAATCCAATTAAGGCTAGTTTATCGCATTAAAGAATCCAGATGCTGTGCCGAAAAACCTTTGTCGGGGAGGCTATGTACAAAATGCATATTTCCACCAGCCAGAAAGCTTTAATTAAATATTTAAATAGTTAATTTTGAATTTAATGGTACGATCGGTGCACCGGAGTCGATTCTTCTACTTGTGTTGGAGACCTGGCACCTCGGCTAGGGCGCCATCACGATTTGATCTTGTCGTGAGAGAGCTCTGGCTATCAACTTGGTTATCAACGCATCATTCTCGGCATACATCTGCCGAAACTCAGTGTTTCCAATCTACTATGCTCCTCATTTAATTGTCCTAGGAAACAAATCGCTCTACGAATAAATTCCCATTTTCACCGATATTCAATGCCATTAAACAACTCACTATCAGTTATGGTACCGCACCCATCTGTTCAGCTCTCCAAAGGATTACGAGGCGCCGCCTGTGTGCGATGCTTCCGGGTTGTTACTTTAATAATTGTGGTGAATTGCGCTGAAAAAGCTGCTCAGAAATATTGTTCTGGGCCAAAGTGGGAGATAGAGAATACTCAAGGTAGATATTTTCAGCCAGAGAAAGCCCACCCTACCGTTTGCCGTTTTTGAACCATACGGGTCCTTGAAATTGGTGCCGAAGGGACAGCATATGGTACGGGTTGGCACAAATACGGCCGTCTCTATATACGGTACGTTCCTGTAACGAGTGAGTTTTAATCTAAATCCTCATCCCACACTCTTTATTTTCCGTTGAACTTTCCTTCAATTCCCACTCAACGCGAAACTCCTTTGTTTGGTTCTCCTTTACTTCACCTGTCAACCCCTGAATCCCGTAGTATATAACCCTGTGATCAATACTATTATCACGAACCCTTCGTGTGCCGGAACTAGCCGCCGACTCTCATACTTTGCGGACTTTAGACTCCCCCCCCACAAAGACGACATCCATCTCAACGGCCGTGCGGTGTGCCAGGCAGAACAAGCAGACGACAATCTCATTGTATCTACTTCGTTCCCCGCATTCCAAGCCAAAGTCTCGATGTTCTGGAAGTGGGGTGGGAACAAACGCGCTTTCGTCAGCGACAGGAAATCGAAATGGATGATCTTCGGACCACTACCGGAGGTAATTCCCGTCCTGCGGCTTGGCAATCTGATCGTCGAGCTCGTTCACGAGTTCAAATATGTGGGAATATGGTTTACATCAGTCCACGCTAACGTCCTGGCAAGACACTATGCCATTAAAGCGTCCAAGGCGAGATGTACCAGCAACGCAATTTTTGGTCTAAAGCACAGGATCGGTTCACTGCCCGTACGGGAGGGGCTCCAACTGTATATGGCCAGAGTTGACTGTTATCTCATTTCGGGCTGTGAACTGTCTCTCGACACCGACAATGCGCTACTCAAGGAACTCTGGGAGGTCCAGCACCTCTTCCTCCGTCGGCTTCTTGGACTGAACTCGCACTCGATGCTCGCCGTCTTATTCACGGAAACCGGTCAAATGCCCGTGCGCATACGACGGCTCTTACTGGCTCTTGGTCGGCTTCGGTACATGGCAGCACTGGACACCAGTCGCGTTGTTCACTCAGCTTTGCTCGACTCAGTGGCGCTCCTGCGTGAAGGGAAGCCCGGCTGGGCTAGTGACCTAGTCATTATGCTCAGGCGCCTCCCTACACCCATCGAAGTGACGCCTGACGATCTTCTCTGTGTTGAGTCCATTGAGGCCATCGCAGAGAAGGTTGTTAAAACTGTCGACGCGGATCTGCAGCACGACATTGATCGATTGGTGAAGACACATCTGCTGCGCAACCGACTTGAACGCGGAGATAACGACTCCATGATTCTCGCTCCCCGCCAACTGCGTCACTACCTGACACTGGTTGCCGCTCCCGCCCATCGCAAGGCTCTGACTGGCCTGTTACTAGGGGATCATCTTCTGAGCGTCGAACGACTTCGCTACCCGGCTCGGTACCGGGACGCTGTCCCGCATGACCACAGATTGTGTAGATTGTGCCGGGGAGCCGTCGAAGATGAAGTACATGCTCTATTCGACTGCACTGGGAACGCCCGCCTCGTGGAACTTAGAGCCCGCTTTTTGGATAAATTATCTGGATGCGACCCGGCTCTGCACGAGTCTTACACGCAGCTAACGACCTATGGCTTTTTGTTGCGTCTAATTCCCTCAAGAAAGGCAGTACGATTATTTGCTATGTTTGTCTTCGACGTCCTGGGGTTGTTCCAGGAATTCCCGCGCTTTTTCCCCGTAGTATTCAGAGCCCCATAATTCTGCCCCGTTTGCCAAGTTCTTTCGTGCGGTGTTTAGGTGCACACTTGTGCTTATGCTTCCTCAGCGACTGGGCCGTAGACGACTGTAGCATACATGGGACGCGTGTATGTAGGTACAGTGCCTGCTTGTTCCTTATAGGGACCTCCGCAGTAATACATCCTCCTCCTCCTCCTCCTCCTAGCCGGCAGCTCTCTGTCACAGTTCCGCAGCGTTATATCGCACGTTGAAAATTGCCAGCATATTCGGATCAATTCTCGCACCTCCGAGCCGTGATAATGCAATCTGAAACGACGGACTGAGCAGATTATAGCCAAGTCAAAACGATAGACTTTCGATTTCGAGCAGACATCAGGAAAACGACATGAAGCTGCATAGTGCTTGACAGTGCTGCATAGTGTCATAGTGCCCATAGGTACATCCCCCCTATGCAGCACTATGCAGTGGCGTGCCGCCACTATGCAGCACTATGGAACCACTATGCAGTGCAGGCCGGCTATAAATATCACGCTTTTCTGCTCGCTCACCCACGCTCAACCAGCAATAAAAATGACAAAAAATAATATATTGACTCTAATGAAGGGAACAGGAAAGCAACACGTAGGCTACCCCTCAGACCGACACCCTATCCAGTCCCTATATCAAATCAACTCGCTTCCACGCCATCATACCGCAATCGACCTCATTGCCTGACACCGAATGCGTCAATATACGCCACAAAAAAAAAAACAGGATTAATTTCTGACCTGAGCAAACTCATGAGCAGTCGTGTCCGTGACACCGAGGTGCAAGAGCCCATCGTTCGCCTGAGAGAAGTTAATGGTATGATTTAGGACCGAGTGCTTGCACGTACGGTTGCCTTGTTGCGCGCAGCGCTGCACCCTTGGTGTCCGTGCACAGGAACACGACACTTCAGTGAAAAACAGTCTGGATAGAAAGATGGGTAAGCTCGCTGATGAGCACGACGTGAGGCATACCTGATAAACCCACCCAGTCGTCCATCGAACCCACACGCACGGCGATCAGAGAGTCGACGCTGCCATTGCGTGGGCGCAACGCATGAAAAAAGCAAAAGGGTACGGACTAGCGACTCCAACACGCCAAAACGAGCGAGCATGTAGACATAAGCAGGAAAGAGCTCGGGGAACGCGCCGCTGTCAAGGTCGGTGCGACTGAGCGGTCGATCTACATGACGAGGGTTTCTGTACTAGCATGGACAATCAGTAATCCGGGAAACAGAGAGCAGAGGTAGATAAGAAGGAAGGTGGTCACCAAGCCATAAGCTGCTCACCGTCCTGTGCACTCTCCCTCGTCCTCCGCCCCATCCACATTGCCCGTCTCCTTCATCGTGAACTCAACTGTGTCCTCAGACTTCCAGGATAGATAGGTCCGATGCATTGAGGCAGCGCGGCAGTGCGGCTCTTTTGTTGGTGGCGTGACGGAATGCTACTAATCACCAAGTTCATGTGGCATGTACAGGGGCTGCAGTGGGGTGAATTCGTACTGACACGATTAAGGCGGCCCATTGAACGAGTGACGAACGAAAGGACACGAGGGATGGTGGGAGGAAAGGAAGAAGCGTTGGTTGATGTTTGTGCACGTGCGAGCACGGATGATCGGACCTTTCTCTTTGTTCTCCACGTCCCGCCAACATCATCGAAAGCCCTCGACGCTCTCAAGCTCTCGACTGCCAACCGTTGGCGTTTCCCTGCGCCCACGCCCGCCGTACCGCTTCCCAATCCTTACCTCTAATTCAACGTAGTTGTTGGCTCAGTTACTCTCGCGGGGGAGCTCCGAGTTGGCTCCGAGTCGAAAATGCAATCAGCCTCGCCCTTTAATATACATCTAACTCAGTAACCTGACCAGAGATGATTATAATCTCGCCTCCTCATGCGGACATCATCTCTCAAACGCCCGTCAATCACACTGTAGATTTTCTGGACCACGACGCTTCCGTTCAACTGAATTTGTGCGTTGCGCCAGGTGGTTACCAAGTTTTTGTCTTGTCTTACAAAGTAGGTGGTTCGAAATACATTTGTTTCTGTAAAATACCTTTGGATCTATTCAATAAATGGCAATGCGCATCACTGTTTGTCTACCATAAAACGCGGAAATTATCAGTAGTGAACAGCCAGTCGTGCATAGTGCATAGTGCAAAACGGTATAGTGCTGCATAGTGCCCGGTGCGCCATCGCATAGTACTATCCAGTGCTATGGCCCACTATGGCTGCTATGGCACTATGGTTTTACTATGGCTCGGCTACGGTTTTCCAGATGCGAGTTCGGGTGGAGCAAAGTGGAGCACATGCCGAGCACGGCTCGGCTAACTCGGGCGACTTGACAAGCTTCTCGTATATCTGCAATGAATCGAAGATATAACGGTGCCGGTATGAGAATTGTGGTTTGCAACCGAGTACTTCGAGAAAACAAGGATATTTGACGTTGCGGCTCGAATTCAGGATTTTTTCAAGGTGGATCTGAGGCCCAAACATTTTCTGGAAAGTGTGTCTATTTCTTGACTTGGCTGTACATGACGGTTAACCGATCGATCAGCTGGGTGCACGTACTTAACTTACGGCACCTAACTTGGGCCCTAATTACTCCCCATCCGTGGCTGGGTAAAATCACTGGAAATTCAGGTAGTCAATAGACAGTTTGCGCAGCAGCCACCGAGCCAGCTGGTGGCTGATTTGCTGTGCGCAAATGGTGGCTGCTGGCTCGAATGGCTAAATTAATGACACGTTTTCTTTGGTTTGATTGAATCGTTTTGGGATCCAACTGAGCATTCACAGGTGCATGGTCACTCCAGACCTCCAGCTGGCTGAGGAAAGGGGAAGAAATTCTCATTTGAGCTGAAAGTACGCTGGGTGAGTGTTCAGAGTGGTTGCCGAGGCAGAAATCCATGGCTACCTTTATTGCTCCGCCTTTCAGAGTCATTCGATACCCGGGATTCAAAAATTTCCGGAGCCACCAGCCACGATTTGCGCACACACAGAATTAGCCACCAGCTGGCTCGGTGGCTGCTGCGCAAGCTGTCTAATATGAATAAAAAGAAATTGATCTGTGCAAAAAAATCCTTGAAAACCATTGTGACAAGCCTGTGCATGATGGCCGTGCTCCCCTGCCAAAGTTAAGTGCCATCAGTGGCTGTGTTTAAGTGCATTAAGTGCACGTCCTCCGAGTCGCAACCTTCTCGTCTCTTGGGCCATACTTTGCCATTTCTGCTGGATCTGCTGGCCTGCAACTGCTCAACACAAACATTTGCAGGCTCAGACACATTTCTCTGGCTCAAAACATGAAAATTCAAGGTGGTTGAACACAAGGGTGAAATATTTACGGCTCCCCATGCCGTTCTCGGGTTTCCTTGGAAGTGAAGATCCTGTTCACCTATCTTGCGGCATACTGGAAATAATGAATATCTAACACTCCATTTCCACGGGACTCGCGTTTTCCAGACCACAAGATGTGTGTTTGAACAATTGCCGATTCGGCGATGCCAGCTGATCTCGGCAATTTCCCTGCGCAATTTTTCCCTCAGAATCCACGGCATTCAGCTTCTGCTACCTTGGGAGCCTGGTAACCAAGAGCTCAGCACGACGATGATAGACACAGGACATGTATAAGTTCATGAATGTTGAGTGTTCCCCACTGGTTTTGCACTGGTTGATGATCCAAACGGCTAACGGAAAGCTGTACAGCCAGTTCTTTGGGTCACAAAAATATTAGAATTCAGACTCCTGTGAAGATCTTTGAGTTTGCGTTGAAATTCCTTGAAATTCCCGCATTCCTTCCTTTTTCGATTTCTTTTCCGCAACTTTCCCCTTCCGGCGACCCAGTACAATGGTCGGAAAACCTACATGACAGACGCCATGATATATACGTACGATTGAGTGGAGCTTGAGTGGAGCTGCTCATGATTGGTTCGAAAACACCGAAGTAGTAATATTCCTTATTGAGGAACGAGTGTTATATTAGAGAGACTATTCTTCTTTCGGATTATTCAACTGGACAGGACAATATGTATGTTTCCGATGTTCTTGCAGGCTCAGCTTATGGCGGCAATGTCCGGTGGTGATGGCGGAGTTTGAATCGATGTTGGAAACTTCGTCCTTCCGCCTACAGCCACTAGCTACCTTGCAAGCCTAGGAGTCCTTGTACTCCCAAAGTCCACAGCGTGAAGCATACATCAGACTTTGTGCCAAAAACTTGATCGCACTTGATTTCACTTGTTTCGGCCTCAAAAGACCGCAAGTGACAAGTGATCAAGCCAGGTCCGATTTTCCACAAGTGAAAAAAAAACTTTTTTCTACAGGGTGCTGGCTCATTTTTATTCATTTTGACAAGCTAAAGCTTTTCAGATTTTTTGGATTCAAGAGGAAAAGTGCATTCAAGACCAATCAAGGGACAAGTAAAATGCCGAAAGGCGATGTATATAGGTCGCATTGATGCCGAGACCGTGGGAAATTCGATCGTTCATGTCGTGACTCATGAATATTCTGAATTTTCAGTTGAATGGAAAAGGAGTCCGAAAAATGCCCAAGGGATTGTAAGTACTTGTTTTATCCTTTGTTCGGCACAGACCGAGATGACGTACCGGCAAACGCCCGAAGTGATTGTTAAACGTGCTCGAATGCTTTTCGGAAAGTACGCATTATTCCCGATCTATATGGTGGCTTCGAGATAACGGAAGTTCCGTCGGAGAATTCCGTGCCACATTGGACAACCGAAACGCCCCAAACGCATTTTTCGACCCCTACAATGCCCACTGCTAAAGATAGTGAGAGCCAACCTGAACTTCGAACTGAAGCCGTCTTGTATGAAAGGCGGAAACAAGGACCTTCGATAATCCCCATAGAGGCAGATTTCTGAACCGGGTAAAGTGTCAGGAAATTTGACAGATCTAACAAGTGACCCAAAAATGTCGTGTATTTTCGCCCCAAATTGGTGCTTCCCAGGCGATATTTCGGATTTTTTTCTGCCGCTGGCGCAGTTTTGTCAGGATTCGGCACAGGACTTTATGCTTTGAGACCAATTCTGTCAGGATTCCGACCAGGTCTGACAGCCAAAAATCACCAGACTTTGTCAGGACTTACATCAGCCCTGCTCCGCCTATTGTCAGGGATACAGAACCGGCGGACCCCAAAATTCGTCTACCTGTGGATTCTCCTCTACCTTTCAGGCCCTTACGACCGTGGCCTAGGCGTCCCATCCAGACTTTTGGTCCGGCCAAAAACGGCCACTGCCTGTACGGCGGAAGACCCCCTCGATTCCACGGCCGTGTCGTCTCCTTGACGGACGGGGATTGCGCCCTGTCGGCAGATTTTTCCGTAGCAATGTGAAGGCCATATTTCACGCCAACCTTTATCCCTGCACGTTAGGAATTTTCTGCCTCCTTGCATGATAAAAATACAATCTTGATATGCTCGCCAACAATTTCCGTACTTGTCGGAGAGAAACAGGCCGTCCTGAGGGCTCGAATGCAAGTCCCTACTCCGCGACCGGGATATGACTCTCTATCTGCAAGAGTACCGCATGGTTCTCATCTTGTTTGTCTTCGGAAGTAAAATCTCCGCGATATTTTCGTCGCCTGTGCCGCTCTTGTTCGTCCACAACCCATCTCACAATTCCCTCCAAATATCATTATGATCACAACCACCGGGCACCCCTTCAGTCTTTATTCTGTGCCGTAGCTGACGGCAGGGAAACAGAAAACTCGAGGAAGATGAGTCCTTATGAGTCAGAGTAGCAGGCCTCAAGCTGTGCCTGGATTCCAACTTTACTATCAGTGCCTTGACATACGGGTCGCTTCTAATCTATACACGCCCCCAAAGTCAATTGAACGTCGATATTTATTCCATTCTCTCTGAAATACCTTGGCTGAGGCCAAGTCGGATCGGAGGTAAGGGCGGCGTTGTTGATGTCTACTTATTCCTCGAGCTGCTGCGGACTAGAAATCACAGGACCGCCCTATGGTTGTGCGTAGTGATGTTCAGGGCCCGGCTTCAAGCCCTAGGCGGGCCAGGCCAGGCCCTGCTAAGCCCAAGCCAGGCCGGGCCTGCTGCAGGGCTTGAGCGGGCTCAGGGCTCGGGCCTGGGAAGTCTCAGGCCAGGGCTTGGGCTTGAGGCCCGACTGTATGAACTGGTACTGTTTGCGCGCAAAAGTAAACAATGCACTCCAGGTAGGTGTTTGACTTACTCTGATCTTTGGAGGACATTTTCTAGCTTCTGGAGCGTTTATTTATCAAGTTTAGACCGGCCCAAAATAGAATTTCTTGTTCTATTGGTTAGAAAGTATCAAATAAATCGATCCAACGAATGGAATTGACTCACATATCATTCAAACGACTATTCCTACCACTAGGGTGTTAAATACTCGCCCTCTGCCTCAGGCCCGACCAAGCCCCAGGCCTAGGGCTTCAAGCCCTGGTCGCGGGCTTGGGCTTGGGCTTCAGAAATCTCAAGCCCAA
>JARJLF010003250.1:0-20069 GCA_029378395.1 Mycena leptocephala | reverse complement strand
AATACGAATATAATACGGCAAAAATCGTATTATATTCGTATTCGGCCAGCACTGGTAAAGATCTCGCAAAAATTCTACTGCCTTAACTGTTGCTCCAATCTTTTGACCGTATCAGACAATATTGTAGCTAAGGATGTATACCATCGCTTAAAAAATTCTTTGGACCCAGTAATGGAGGAACATTTCGGAAAGGAAAAGTTGATCAATCTGTGATTTGGTCTATCTCGCACCAAAAACTCTACTTCTTGTAGGCTCCTTCGAAGTTCTGGCCCTGAAATTAATCATGGAGATAGGTATTGGATGTACACTCCCAGATATAAAAGGAATTGAGGAACAGTCCAGTATTTGTGGTGAGAAAAATAAATGATCCAAGTGACCCTACTACACTGTAGTGTGTTACAAAAGCAATGAATATTAATGAGATTGTCCCTTATCCTCCTATGTGAATGAATGGCACCCATGAAAGGAACGGAGCGCCAGATTCCCGCAACTTCTTTGTAGCATGGTGCAATGCAAATGCTGCCTGACTACATTCCGGGTGGCCCCTTCCCACCAACTTGGAATACACTTTGTCAGCAACAAATGGCGCATCGTTGTCCTTGATTGCCCACAACGTAGCAATCACACTACTGTACCCCGCCAACAGCATTCCGGCGGCTAAATGAACAGATTCATCTGGGAGCCCCAAATCCCCAGCTGCAGTTCGACATGCAGACAGGAATGCAAAGCTAGCAAGTGGAAGTGGCTTGCTGACTATTTGGGACAACTCCAGCCGGTTCAAATCGGAGCTGTCGGTAGATTCCAAGAGAAATGCACTTTTAGCGGGGTCCTGATAGTCTTGTTCACCGTGACATGCTAGATGGATCCACCCGTGCTGTTCCATGCCTTGAGTTACGTTCTGAACTGTTGCTGAAGATCCCTTGAGGATGAAATAGGGTACCTTTTTCCTGAGCCGCTTCATGATAACCTTGAGCTCCTCTTCTGTTTTTGGGATTGGATTCGATGCTGTTCCAGAATGCGCTACCAGCAAGACTTTCGCTGTCCCTTGTCGAGGACGTCGAGCGTTGATCAGAGCAGCTAGGGAGGGTGTATAAGAGGAAATGACGAGATCGAAGACTTTGTTCCCAGTGGTCTTGGTGTCGTATAATCCAGCCGCGTGGAGAGGTAAAAGGCTGAGAGCGCCTGTTGCACACCACCACACACGGGGAGTATCACGTAGAAAGTATCGGGGGAAACGACGTCTATGACGCAAGAGTGGGATCTAAAAGCTAATGATAAAAAAGGTGCAATGAGAAGAGCGGAGACTCACGAGTCTGTCTAGAACTGGTTTTGCCACTAAATTCCAAAGTTCGGCAAGGAGAGTTTGGAAGCGAAAGTCAGGACTGTCAGACCATGCAAATCCTATCCGTCTCGTAGCCCCGACTGGTCCAATGGCTGCGGATTGAATACCCGCGCCGACTAGCAGATTCCTCATAGACCGCTCCAAAGATGCGACTCGGTCATTAGTCAAACCGGTCAATGGGACATGTAGCGGTTTGTCCGTGGTGTCATGCATCACTATCAACGCGTCACATCGTCGAGCCACATTGATAACAATGACTGGTCCCGAAGATGCTGCTGTCACAAACTCCGCAAATCTTTTGGGACGCAAGAAGTCTTTGAACTCAGCGTGATCCCGGACCTCGTCCACCAGAGCTTCCCATTGGTGGGTGAGGTCGTGATGATTCCTTATTGCGCTTTCATCGGCTGTTTTCTCGTCACGAGCACTAGCAAGCTCTAGAGCTTTGGACACTTGTACCAGTCGTTTTGCTAGCTCAGGGTGTTTATCACGTAACTCATCCACAGGAGCTCGGAGTTGCAATGTGTGAGACCATACAAGGAGACGTCCTTGCTCTAACCATTCGACTGCTGTGGCATATTCCCCTGCTTCGATGGCCGCTTCTGCTGCCGCATGGACAATGCTACCAGTCCGGTATATCTCGACTCGCTGATCGAAGACCGACATTCCCATCCAAGCGACCCGGGGAAGAAGATCCAGGGCGCAGCGAAATCCATCAAGTGGGGACAATCCCGCATTCCCAGCGTATATTCCCCATTGGGCAGCGGCGTCGAACCGGATCGAGGGAGGACCTGTTGGTGATTGCGCAGCCTCGGTGAAGATGGCGACCGCCCTTTTGATGTCTTCGACGTGTTGGAACTTGTCAAAGCGTGCCCTGAAGGCACCTGCGAGATTAAATAGATTACTGGGCCGGTTGGGATGATTCGTCGGAATCAAAGATACAGCTTTTTCGAGGGCTTGAATTGACTCGTCGATGTCTTCGGGCCTGTTATAGCCTGAAGAGCGGCGTAATAGTGCTATTGCGAGGTTGTTAAGACAGGATGTTTTGGTTGCATGGTCATCTGGCATAAGGCTCAAGGCATGTCTTTGAACTTCAACTGCCTTGTCAATATCTGCTCTCTCAGAGCTGTGATCAAAGCGCAGGAGCAACGAGTTTCCAAGAGAACTTAGGTAGAGGTGTTTGTTTGGATGACTGTCAGGGATAAGTGCTACTGCACTTTCATGATGCGTAACCGCACTGGAGATATCCGAAGGGGTTTTGAATCGCTCAAATCGTGATTGAAAAGAGTTGGCGAGGTTATTGAGTTGACTGGCTTTGTCCTGCACAGAAGACCTCTCCAGAAGTTTAAATCCTTTCTGTTGGACAGATATGGCTCTGTCGATGTCTTGATTCTCATGAAGATGGGAAAAACGTATCTGCAGAGACGTCCCCAGGTCCATGAGCCTGTGCCCCAGATGCATCGAATCGGAAGGTGTGATCTGGACGGACAACTCATGAGCATTGATGGCTGCATCAATGTCTGACAGAGAGCCAGAGCATTCGAATCGTCCGCGTCGCGAATCTCCGAGCGCGTCGAGGAACATCGCTTTCTCGGCATCGTCACTTCTTGCGCTTAAAGCGACTGAACGCTCTCCAAGATCTACTGCCCTTTCAATATCAGCAACCCCCCTAGTAGACGACGGAAGCGTAGCCGGTACGCATTCCCCAAGACGTAGAGGCAGCCTGCCTTGTGATAATCATCGTCTGGAGTAAGACGTGCCGCTCGTTCTTGAGTAAAAATGGCCTCATCAATGTCTGCAACATCTCCATATAGTTCGTAACGACGGATCAACGAGTTGGTTAGGGTGTTAAGACGAGCTGGTTTATGACTGTGACCGTCATCGGTAAGAGCCACTGCATCCCTCTTGATCTGTATCGCCTTGTGAATGTTTATAGTCGGATTGAGAATATGGTACAGCTGGCTAAGGTTGAAAAGTCTCATTCCAAAGTTTGTGGTTGGCCCATTGTGCTCAGGCTGAAGAGGTTCATCGATCAAAGGACTGTTTGACAACTATGGATAAATGTTGTTATCATTCACTGTCAAAGATAATGTAGACATACACTTTGGATGACTTCATTGATAGCAGTGTCAGGCTTCTTGCGAAAGCTCTCATTGAGAAACAAAGAGGCTGTGAGACGATAACCTCGCTTGAGGTATGCTTTACCAGCAAGCCCAAGTGCATGTCCAATGACATATTGTTCCACGTTCAGTGGGGGCTCCGTTCGGACGCCGTGCTTGTCTTCAATGTGACGTACGTCCTGGTAACCCATATAGATAGCATCGCAGCAGGTGTTAATGCATTGATCCCAGTTGCCTTTTTCCCGGTATACGTCTGAGTAGATGTATTTCAAATGAGTGCTTGTTGAAAGAAATATAGCGCACCCGCTAGACCCAAAAGTATTTGAGGTCCATTGGCCATACTTCCCAGGCTCGACGGAACGCTTGCTCTGCGTCCTCGAATTTTTTCGAACGCAAATAATCGCATCCCAAAGCGTAATCCGACTCTGCGCGCTCAAAAAGCTCTTCAAAAATGTGTCAATAATAGCCAAAATGATGACTCGAGACAGACCTTTGTCGCGTCTTACCTCTCGAAGTCCTTCTCTGATAGCCGCATGGTCTCCATGAGTGAGACCCTCCTCGAAAGTAGAAAGAGCTAGGTAAGAGACGGTGAATTCGATATAAAACAAATTCACTAATTCATACCTTCATCGAACCGATTAAGTGCATGAAGGGCGACAGCTTTTCGGTAGTAAGCCTCATTCCACGTGTCATTTGCTCGAATTGCCTGAGCCATCTATAAGCACGAGTTTGACGCAAAAGGTAGAAACTAACCTTCTCTCCGTCTTCTAGAGCCTCACGATGACGGCCCACTTTCCCGTAAGTGGCACCGCGGTGCGAATAAGCCACTGCATCATTTGAATTGAGCTCTATGGCGCGAGTGTAAAGAGAGATTGCAAGATCATGGTCGAAACGTTGGTTTGCAGAGTCTCCTTGTTCAATGAAGCTTGATGTGTCCGTTGGCAAGTTGGCTGGTGCTGACACTGGCTCAGCGTTGACAACTTGAATCGTTTCTCCGACATTGCGTCCACCACGTGTCTGACTGACTCTGACAGAGCTTACTAAGTTGTCGTGGACACGCTCGGATTAGGAATAAGTCACGTGTGCGTGTCCACATGGCCTTGTCACACGGGGAATTGCCAAATTCCTGGATCCGGAGGTTATACACACTGAATAATGGTCGAGTCAAGAATAACTTCAGATCGAAGCGGGGGACTCCTTGATCCGGAACCACCATCTCCTGCTTTCCCACGCTGGCTTGCTCGTCGGCGGCGGCGTTGGCTGCGATATGGAGGCTGGGGACGGATAGGAGTGGCTTTGCGGCCCGGGTTTGCACCCACGGTGACCCCGCCATGGCGCCTAAGCCGCGACGTGAGTCGCAGGTCGCTTGAGACCAATATATGATATTGTGCCTTGCGGCCTTATATTGTGCATTGTGGCCTCAAACATTGTAGCCATGGGATAATAGATAGTGTGGCATATTTATAGGTTCGTCTCATGTCCATGCCATACTTGCTCCCCCTACTCTAGATCGTCTGTCGATGTCGAGCAGTTTTTGGTCAAAACCACTGCTCGTACTTGATGAATGCGGATTTGAGGGTACATTCCTCTCCCTCATCCTCTCCCCATCCACCCCTGCCCACCTCCTCTTCGCTGTGTCGCTCCTCACTGCAGACGCCGCTTGTGCGCGCTCCACCCCGCCACGTCAGCGATGACTCGGCTATTCGCACCCGAGCCGAGATCACGTGATTATATAGCTGCAGCCAATTTACATTGAAGCGTATTCAAATAGTATGGCGGTTTCGATGGGTAACAAACGTGAATATACTTTTGTGAATATTTTGTTAACATTTTAAACTCGATGGATATGACTGTACAGCTGTAAATATTCGTAAAGTGTACCTGTTTTATCCGAGTTGGACCATTAATTTGGCGCGAACCACTGCCTCCAATTAAGGTGCAAGGATGAAAATTTACTCAACACACGTCTTGTATTGTGATCAATTTCGAATTGATCGTACTTTTGCTTGGTCGGGATAACTGATTGCTCTTACTTGGTAAGCGAGGACGAATGGCTGCTACAAATCTTGATCGTACTGATAATACCCGGCATCTCTCTATCTCATCTTGATAAATTGAGTGACACTTTTACCAGGAATATAGCAGGCCTGGGCCATATATATATTAAATCAATGTATCCTTCCTTGTGACGGCGGTCAAAAAACGCACCTTAAACATGCCAGTACAACCTAATAAAATTCGATTTTGTACCGGAGGGCCCTCCTGGTTCACGGGAGGGTTTCGGGGACGTGGTACCTCCCTCTCGTCAGTGCCTGCCGGCTACGAGTTCAGAGTGCGAATTCAGCAGGAGTCAGGGTGATCTGGGGCCTAGCCCTGACTACCCAATGTGTGGCCCCTCCTGTGACAGCTCTTCTGCGCTGGCTACAGTGATGGGTGTAGGGCAGCTGGGTACCTCGGAGTCCCCCAATATGATCACCTTAGACCGTGATTCACCATGGTTGGCTCCAACCTCTGTGGAGAGTAACGAGCTAAGGAGAGAATCAACTACTCATATTGCAGAAGGTACCCATATAGAATCTAATAGGATTGCGGGAAATGTTGAGGGGACGTAAGACACCCGCTCATACAATCTAAATGAAATAGTGAATACTAACAATCTACATATGGATACAGATACAATTGACCACAAATTGCAACACGAGTATTCACCGAGTCATAAAGACTCCCCTGACATTCATGCAGAGGTCAATAGCTGGAAGCTGAGAACCTGGCTATCAGAAAAAGACATAAACCACCGCAATTGCTAAAATCCGGCAAGTTCACTCGCGCAAATCTAACTATCGGTTCCCTCAACATCGCTGGCCGTAATGTCAATCTGTCCATGCACAACAGAAACCATAAGTTCAATTCCTCAAACAAACTATCGACGAAAATCACCTCGGGGTTCTCGGAATACAAGAAACACATTTTGACCCCTTATCGGCAATCCAGTTTGACAATGTTTTCAATCGCTGGTTCAAACTCTACTATTCGGCACACCCTGAGAAGCCTTGCTCTACGCCGGAGTTGCATTCGTACTCAACAAGAAATTTGTGGATACAGAAAATATACGTGAATACGAGCTGATTCCCGGACGTGCCTTGATGATTGTTATTCCGTGGCACAAGGGGAATCACTGAACATTCTAACATATATGCTCCGAACCGACCAGAGGAGAGGGATAAAATGTGGAAAGAACTCTGGCAAAAGTGGGCCGATGACCCACAACTTCCTTCCCAGATATGGCATTAGGGATTGGAATTTTGTAGAAGATCCTTTGGATAGAAGTTCCGGAGTCACTGAGACTGTTCCTGAGAGCTTTAAAAGACTCAAAAATTTGTTTCGTCTGATTGATGGTTGGCGCGCTACATTCCCTGACAAACGGGGTTATACATGCATGCAGATTCGCACAGATAAGGAATCCAACGAAGTACAGACAACACACTCACGGCTCGATCGAATCGGTGTTGTCAGCAGAAGATTAAAGCACTACCGAGGCTGGGATATTAAACATTGCCCAGTCAAGAGCGACCACAGACTGGTAGTGACACAATTAACCTGTGATCCTGAAGAGAAACCGGGGAATGGAAGGTGGAACATGCCTTTATACCTTCTGAAATCAGCAAAATTCATGAACCGAGTACGGGAACTTGCGTCCCAGCTACCAATAGTTTGCAAGGATCAGAACGCAACCCAAAAGAAAACATCCAGACACTTTGGGCAAAATTTAAGCGTGATGTTACTGACCATGGTAAATACTGTTCACGATTTATTACAAATGAGACTACTAGGCAAATACGTACCTGGAAGGCACAGCTAGACATTGTAATTCACGATAACGACATGCCTCGAGAGGACAGATCACTTGCGGCATACTTACTCGAGAAGAAAATCACGGACCGAATAAGAGGAGAAGCTGACACAAAGAAATCATCGTCCGAAACACGGTATGATGTCGAAGGAGAAACACTGCGAACGAGTTCGTGGACTCAATCAGCCAAAGGCTATCACCCTAAGGAGTCAATACGAGAATTTAAAATTGAAGACACGCATTCAACTGTACCCCGGTATGAAACTAGGCCAAGAAAAATGACAAATATGGCCAGAGATTACCACAACTCAATCCAAGACAAGGATCTTCCAGACGAGTATGGGAGAATTATGGCTACAGAGATTACTCTCGAGAAATGCAATGTACACCTGTCCGAGAGTGAATTTAAAGAAATGGATAAAACACTAGATGCCCAAAATGTGGGAGACACACTGAGACTCTCGAATAATGCGAAAGCACCAGGAATGGATGGAATTCCTTACGAGTTTTATAAAATCCTCGATATCAGCTTCAAGCAAAATAGCGCAACCAACAATGATTCATTTGATGTGGTTGGATTTCTTACAAACCTGTATGATGATATTGAACAATTCGGTATGGTCAAAGACTGCAAGTTCAACATGGGATGGATGTGTCCAATTTTCAAGAAAGGAGATAAATCTTTGATCAGTAACTATCGACCCGTGACTCTACTGAACTGTGACTACAAATTAATGACAAAAACTTACTCCTTACGGTTGATGAATGTAGCTCCGTCCCTCGTACATCCTGACCAAGCAGGCTTCATGAAAGGCAGAAAAATTGAAGACCAAGTTAAGCTTGCCAAATTCCTTCCTAATTATGCAGAGGCAGCCGAGGAGGACGGAATAATAGTAGCACTCGACCAGGAGAAAGCATACGACAGAATTAACCACACCTATCTGCTGAGAGTCCTCCAACATATGGGCTTCCCACCAAGGTTTTGCAACACAATCAAAAGTTTATACACCAATGCCGAAACAGTTGTAATGGTGAATGGTGAGATCAGTGAATCTTTCATTATTAGTCGTGGAGTGAGGCAAGGCGACCCACTTTCATGCCTTCTATTCAACTTGGCCATTGAACCATTGGCCTGCCTCATTCGAAATTCAGAACTAAAAGGAGTCAACATTCTGGGGAAAGATGGAAGTCTCGTTATATCGCTGTTTGCAGATGACACAACAGTATTTTTGTCCTCTGAAGATGACCTCGAAATATTCTGGGGAATTTTACGCCTCTGGTGCACAGCCTCGACAGCAAAATTCAACGCACATAAGACTGTTATACTGCCATTTGGTCAACCCTCTTACAGAGCAATGGTACTGAGAGAGCGACGAATCAACAAAACAATGAAAATTGGAGCAATTGACGAGAAGATACGGATATTACCAGATGGACAAACCTGTCGTATACTGGGAGCATGGATTGGAAATAATTCTCCGTATATTACACCGTGGCCCTCAGTCCTTGAAAAGATTAATCATGACCTGGAAAGATGGAAAGTAACATCACCGACTCTCGAGGGAAAATGTCATATCATCAACATGGTTATTGGAGGCAGAACACAGTACCTGACGAGAGTGCAGGGTATGCCTAAGGATGTTGAAGATACTCTCATTAAAACCGAAAACACCTTTCTCTGGGATGGCAAAACAGCCAGAGTTGCACATGAGACTATGATGCTCGATATCAGCAAAGGTGGGAAGCAGATTCTTGATATATCTGCCAGAAATGAAGCAATTGATTTATGGAATCTACAGTCCTACTTGAAACAAGGTCCAGAACGGGCATCCTGGTGCTATTTCGTCGATTTTCTCTTGATAAATTTCCTGGAGAAAAGCTACCTCAATATCCAACCAGGCCAAATTATGAACCCATTTCTGCAATGCATAAATATTCCAATCTCCTCAAAAAGGCCTCTGCCAGAAGACGTTAAACGGATGGTACTCGTGGCACGCAAATACAAGCTAAAATTCACGGCATTGTCCCTCAGCACTGAGATAAAATTGAATTTGCCTGTCTGGAAACACCCAGCCACCCACAAAGACCGCTACAAACATGCATGTCTGCGAGATGCGGCAACATGTCTCAGACTAAACCATAAAGTCCGAATTGTTCGG
The DNA here is from genome assembly GCA_029378395.1 of Mycena leptocephala. Lineage (NCBI taxonomy): Eukaryota > Fungi > Basidiomycota > Agaricomycetes > Agaricales > Mycenaceae > Mycena > Mycena leptocephala. The sequence goes on along the minus strand of JARJLF010003250.1, from coordinate 10,601 downwards.
GATGCTCTTGTCATCGCGAATCGGAGAACAGTGATAATTCGAAAACCCCACATGGTGAATCCATCAGGGATTGGACGTAAGAACTGTGGATGCCCATCTTGTTACCATGACCGAATAGAACTTGGTTGTAAAAATCCCGGACAATGCATCGAAACGGCGAAGATGTTGATAGACAGTATTCTTCCAAAATGGAACCCCACAATAGGAAACCTCGATTTGAACCAGGAACTCTCCCTCACAAATGACGAGCTTGAATGCAATAAAAACCCACTAGAAACTGACCAAATAATGGTGTTTGATCCAGATTTCACCTTGTCAAACATGGCAGATGGCTTTAGGATCTTTGCTTTTGAGGAATCGCTCCAAGAGATCGCAACCAGGAGATCTAAAATATTTGGCACCCAACCGACACTCACAACTGTATTTTTACATGCTCAAGTTCTCCGTGCAGGCGAATTTGAACCTCTACTTGAAGTTATGGTCAAGACAGTTACAGATACTACACAACAAAATGAGAGACTCTCAGTCACTTTTGACCAGCCAGAAATACCACTGACTTTTTCATCGGCTCTATTGGCAGGCCTACTATTTGTACTGCATAATACACAAAGGAATGTACCACTCCTCATTTGCTCCTCCTCTGAAATTTTGGCACGAGCTCTCGTGAAGGAGAGAAGCAAATTTGAGAATAACTTGTTACACCCGAATTTTAGACTATTGAAAGCTGTGTTCGCCGCCTTGAACGAAAGAGTAGCCCGTGTTCAATTCAAAAAAGTGACGGATAACCAGGCCAAATCCCTAACACATAATCAAATGCGACCCGTTGAAATTGACACCGAGATTGACCTCATGTTCGAGTGTCCCGGAATAACCCTATCTCACGGGTCCCAAAGAATATTTACTAAAATTATACGACAGCTACAACCCAGACCTCAGCGGAAAACTACATTTATAAATCTTGATCGCATCCGCTGTTCTATACAAGATGTTTCTGGGTACACACCTTCTGATGAAACTATTTGGAGATCAATCCGCTCTGTATCTCTACAACGCTTAACACGCGAATTCTTGTGGAAATGCATACATAACTCATTTAGGGTCGGTGATTTCTGGTCCCACATTGACACACTTGAGATATATGGACGATGCCAGGCTTGCGGAATTCCCGAATCCCTGGAACACATTGCATTGGAATGTAATGCATCTGGTCAGAAATTAATCTGGGACCTAACACGCGAACTTTGGTCTAAAAAATATCCCCAATGGCCAACTTTGAACTGGGGTCTGATTTTAGGATGCAACCTTATAAGATTCAAAACGGACAGGGAGGTTGTCATCCCACAAAAGGGAGACTATTTGCTATCATCGTCTCGGTTGCATGGCATACAATATGGAACCTTCGAGTAAACCGAGTGATTACAAACCCGGACAGGATACTCACTGAATCAGCTATTCATAACCAATGGTTGAAAGCTATCAACGGGGCCTTGCAACGTGATCGTCTACTGACCGATAAAATTCGATTCGGAAAACTAACGTTGAAAAAGCAACTGGTTTTAAATACATGGAGTGGCATACTTATGGACGAAGACTCATTGCCGGATGATTGGACACATGAGGGGGTTTTAGTGGGTATATGGCCCATAAATGATAGACATGGGATAGGATAAATTTAATTCTAGGGCCAGAGTCCCACACTGGTTTAGAATATGTGCGTAACGGCATTTCCTCCTGGACAAAATTGACCGGCACCGACTGGCTAATACCCAGCAACCCAGCGGATGAGCTTCGAATGCTTCTGCAGACAAAGTTTCATTATCCTCCCAAACGCTCCAAAAAAAAAAAAAAAAAAAAAAGATCGAAGCACCGCCCAAGAAGCATGTGCAGCCTTGCCTGGAGTAAGGCTCCAACCATTTAGTTTTCGTTTGCGGACCCGGGCAAATTAAACGGAAACGGTATTTAAACAGTTTTAAACCGTTTAAAACTGTTTATAAACGGTATTTTTCGGGCAGGTTCTTTGGACATATCTGGAGGGACCAAATCGAGTAATCTGGCCATTATAAAGTCACAAACAAGACCCTACCCCTGTTGCCAGTGAATAAAGAGGTTCACCGAGGTAGCTATGAAGCGGGATGGCGGCGGGAAGCAGGCGCGATGGTTTGCCGAGATAGCCGACCACCATCAAAGACAAAGATCCTGCGCATCAGTGAGCGGTTCCTCACTCTGGGACTAATGGCATGACCTTGAACAGTCTCATCACTTCTTCTGGACAAAATTTATGGGTGAGGATGCAACCAGCAAGCTGTGGTACGTGGTTGTTTTTGCACAACCGTTTAAACCGTTTACAAACTAAATGGAAATAAAAACGGTTAAAACCGTTTGAAAACGTTTACAAACGGAAATGGTTGGAGCCTTAGCCTGGAGACTGGGGTCTCGGCAACTCATGAGCAGTGTGACTTGACGCAAGTCGCAAATTTGATTGACCGTCAAGCCGTTTGAGCCGTCACTGGATAGAACTTACGGGCCGTCAGTTCTAAGTTCGGTCGTCGAAGACTGCGGTTCTGGTAGTCTTCGAATAACGGCTGAATAGGTGATCGGCGGAAATCGAGTCCTATTCTGCCGCACCTCGTGGTTCCTCAACAGGAGAGCGCCCGAGGCGGTGCCCTTTGCAACCTAAACTTGAAGACAGGATTTGAATTTGAATTAGTAGCGGCGTTGAAACTTGACGTAGTCTCTTAGACTCGGAGACAGACGCTGCAACAAGTGGGTGCTCGTACCTCCCATGTTGTTACCCTCGATCCTCTCACCTCAGCGTCACCCATGCTCTGCTCCGGCACCCCAACAGCACGGTGCCAGTGGCACCCCATAGCGTTGTCGCCTTTCGTGCTGATTCAGCTGAATCGTGCACAATGGAAAGGCGCTTTGTAATTTCGGTTCCGATAGGTTTCTCAATGGCCAAGGTCTCTGCCGGCTTCTGCACTTCCCTCAACGCAAATTCTATCTGAACCCTTGATTTTCATTCATGGACCTCATGATGCAACGCTGACATTCATCATTCCCCCGGCTTACAAAAAAAGGTGGAAACTCGCGTCATAGGCAGCTCACCGGCAAAGTACGGACCCTTACGGCATTAATAGGGACTGGACAGCTTCGGTGTTCCGTTTCCGCTTGGACAGTCTGGCAGGCGTGATTGACCTTTTGGGGTACCCCAGATACGTCTTGCCTAATCCTCTGGCTATTTTTTGGGCTGGATTTAATAGCCTACAAGTATCCAGGTCCCAGCATTTTATCAGTAAGATCCCATTGTAGTTTGTGTGGACATTTCGAAGGGTTCCAGGAAGAATTAGATCGGTACAGGCACTTCCTTTTTGGAAAGGTGGTTGCATCTCCTTCGAACCAGAGACCACGTACCGCCATGGGGTAGTAAGAAAGGCAATTAACATGCTTTCTAAGTCTAAAACCTGCACCCCGGCTCATTAGCGACTGGCTTACAACCACTGAGCACTTGTCTTCAACAGTCTGATTGCAACAACTGTTTTGGCTATCTTGGCAGAACCGCGGAGAACCACGAATAACCACTTCAGTGACAAGACCCGAAATCATCTGCGCATTTGGTCATCAGGCTTTCCGGGTTTGCCTCCGCAGTCACATTGGCTCATGACACTGCTCCATTTTTTAGGGGAGCTGTCCAATCCCCGCAGTCTACTTCGAAGGTTCGATCTGGAACTGGTGTCGTCAACCGTCTGCGTTTCAGACTCAGTCAGCCAGGGAAAGGGCTGAAATACAAACTAGAAGTACTATTCAGAGTAACTTCCATGGTTCGAGTGGATAACGAATAGCAACTTGAAATGAAAATTGCTCTAGACAGAATTCTCTTGTGGTCGGGGGTTGAAAAATATCAGATTCGAGGTAAAGTCAGTTGAAAACCGATTCACCGGCAGTCTGATTGCAATTAAAGTAGGGGCAAAGACTCAACAATAGTTTAAGGCAGTCTTGTTGTTAGTTCGTGTGAATTCAAAGTTTGAAAGTACTATTACTCCTGCCCATTTTTCCCTGTGCACCATACATACAATGTTTTTCTGAGATGCCTTTCAACCGCTGTTACAAAGAGAATTGAACCGGATGAGTCTCTGCAGTCATGGCAAATACCGATGAGAACAATTGCAAAAATTTCCGCCGTCATCCTGGGTACGAGAGCCAGATATTTCCTGAAATTTAGTTCAATGTCCCTGTCTCAGTTTCGAGACGAATTATTGTTCCCGGATATCCGGTTTGGACCACGGGGTTGTTTCCTGTGCCGCGAGATTTCATGTAGGTGTTGAAATAAATGGAATGATTCACAGATACTGTAGTATGCATAGAAGATCTGTAGTTGGTTTTGGTTCCGGCCGATGGAAGAAACACTGCGTTCCGACCCCTTGTAGACAGAGGGTCTGTCTATCTCTGTAGACAAAGGGTAGACGAACCCCTTTGTCTACGTATGTCTACATCATGTAGATACGGCTCGTCTACATATGCCTCCATATGCCTACATCAGTCTACCTCGGTCCACGCACGTAGACCGACATAGACCGATGTAGACACATGTAGACCATTGTAGACAAATGTACACATACCTCACCCAATTCTGCGGAACTGGATAAATAAACTCAATGCAGAATTGGAGTGAACAGCATTATGAAGTTGACCGAGGTATGTCTACGTGCGTCTACGCTATAGACGCACGTAGACATACGTAGCCGACGGGTAGACGGACCGTGTCTACGCCGCGTAGCCAGACGTAGCCGCACGTACACCGACATCAAGGCGTACACATATGTAGCCGGACGTAGACGAAGATCAACACATGTAGCCGCACGTAGACTTGACGTAGACAAACGTAGTCCAACGTACACCGGGGTGCGTCTACGTAAGGTGGGAACGCAGTGAAAGAATGTTCAGCTCCGATGGGCAGCCTCTGGCAACCTGTCCTAGTAATGGTTCTAAGTGCAATGAATCGAACATGAATTAATCCTTGTAAGACCATAGATTCTGGTTCTTGAGCACGGGTTTTCTCCTCTATGCCTTCAATTTTATGCGAGAATCGGAATCGATGATGTGCGTCTGATCTGTGGTGCAAAAAAAACGTTTGAAAATTGAAGGCCGCGATGCCGTGTTCTGGTTACACGTCGGTGATCTCGGACATGTTCACTGATGTGGGTGGCCCGTTTCATGGCTGGCCGTTGTAGTATTTACTAACGCAGACAAAGCCATTCAGACGAAGTCCGAATAAATAGAATAATGATCGCCTCCTCAGTTAGACGTAGCTCACTCCCGGGCCTGTCCAAGCAAGCAGAGCTTTCGAATTGAATGGTTTGGAACATCTACAGCTTTTACAGCCGTGGTGGACCTCCATCACAACCTACACTCCACCTTTGGAATGATCGAGAAACTTACCTGTAGGGGGTTGAGGTCCGTGGCGGAACGTAGCCTAGAAATGCATAACCACCTTCCCGAAATGGAATTACTTGTACCGATCTAGGCCATCCTGGAACTTTCGAAACGTGGTGAGCACACAATGCAGTGGTATCTTACTAGCGAAATACTGGGGACTGGGGACTCAGGCTATCAAAACTGGCCGGAAACATAGCCAGAGGAACCCGTGCTGATATAAGCACTATGTATCTGGGGTCCTGTAACCCAAAGGGTCAAAACCTCCCGCCAATCACGCGTGCGGACTACCGAGGCGGAAAACCGACGCTGTCGTCCCCGTTGCCATAGACGCTCAGTGAATTCGATCCGCATTTGGCTGCGTATTCTCCGACATTTTGTTATTCTTCAGTACTTAAAGGTGTCCGAGATGCACAAGATCCTGCAACTGGAACGTCCATACCTACGATGACTGCACCCTCGCATTCAGGTCCTGTAATTCTTATAACCGGATGCTCCACCGGTTTTGGCCGTGAACTATCTCTTGGTGTGTTTAACCAGCTCATGTGGTAGTACTTCATTATCTGACGCGGTTAATAGTCGCGGTGGAGCGGGGCTTCCGCGTCATATCCACCGCTCGACGCGTCGAAACCCTCGTGGACCTGAAAGAGAAAGGCGCCGAGACGCTGAAGTTGGACGTTACTTCGCCTCCTCAAGAATTAGCCGATTTTGCTGCTGCCGCCTGGAAAATCTAGTGCGCAGGCTGTTCATAATTTTCGAAGCCGAGATTTACATCCTTAAGGTGGACAGGTCGATTACCTGATAAACAATGCGGGATACCTCTTCATTGGCACCATGGAGGAGTGTACACCCGAAGAAACGATGACACAGTTCAATACCAATGTCTTCGGTCTGCTTAACACCACAAAAGCATTTCTGCCTTACTTCCGAAACCGGCGGGCGGGCATGATCGTTAATATCAGCTCACAGGGCGGGTCGCTGAATACGCCTGGCGTGGGTATCTATTGCGCTACGAAGGCTGCCGTAGATTCCCTGTCTGATACACTTGCGAGAGAGCTCGCCGAGTTCAATGTTAAGTGCATATCCATTCAGGTGTGTCAACTTGGAATTTTTAAATTTATCTCATTTATGTATGCGCAACCTCAGCCTGGGACGTTCCGCACGGAGGTCAGTGCGGGTAATCTGCGCCATGTAACGCACCGAGTTCCAGAGTACACTGTCACAGACAAGTTGATCGCTGGGCTCAGCGCCGCGACGGGTACACAGAAGGGGGACCCGAATAAGGCGGCGGTGAGGATTTTCGATTTCGTGACCGCAGAGGGCAGGGAGCTCCTCTTGCGACTTGCTCTTGGCGATGATGCGTTCGAGCATGTCAAGGCATTCCATATCCAGCGGCTCGCCGATATGGATAAGTTCAAGTCTTGGAGTGTAGGCACGAATTTCGACTAACGCAGCGGACGTACTCGGTCCGCGTGGTGAATCTGGCCCTGTTCATCTGCGATAAACCAAGATCATTCTGTTTCTTTTGTTTAAAAAAAAACTTGGGATCAACTCCATCGCGGGCCAGGCTATGCATATATTGAAAGTTGAGATCAACTACAAACACAAACATGATTCTCGAGTGTAGACGCGCAGACAGTGCAGCAATTTCTATAGGTACATGGGCCAAGTCCGTCCATTGGTGGGTTTGATTCCGCTACAATGAATGAGAAGTGGAGCAGGGATTGAGTACAGGATGGACAGAGAGGTTACGTCAGGGCACAGTCAGCGGCAGGTATTAGCGATTATTCGATACAGTAAACGTTGGAATCGGAGAGAAGAGGTTTGGTAGGAGGTAGTTCCAGAGCTATAACAGTGACGAAACGGGCTAGGCGAGTAGGATGAGAACCGAGGTTAGGGAGAGGCGGCGAATCGCTAGTGATCAGAAAAAACGGAAGCAGAAACGAGTCTAACTTGGGGGGTTATGCGGGGCTCTGAACCCAGAGCTCGTCTTGCACCTTCTTCCTGTCGCCGATTGCTTCATTATTCAAGCACGCATCCCACAGACCATTCCCCCCGAGCCCTGGCGCCCATCGAAGGCATGGGCATAGTACGCCACGTACTCATACGCCGGTAGCGCCTCCGGCCGCATCGGACCAGGATAAGCATAAGTTTGAGCGTAATTCAGACTTTATGGCGCAGATTTCGAGCACGCGGGCGACGACGGTGTTACCGAATTCGATAGTGAGGAAGTTCGTGGGCACAATAGCTAGTTCCGGGTAGTCTGACAGGGTGCACGACTGCTTCAGGATTGCAGGGATCGTAGGGCGCGCCTTCGGGATCTCCTTGTTATTCTTCTGAGTTACGGTTTCGGCGCCAGCCAGGTCCCTGTTCGCCAAGATTCTACCACGCTCGGTCGTGGCGGCATCGTATTCGGCAATGCGAGCTTCGTAAACTTGCTGGGACCGCGCTTTGCGAGTTTGAAGATGAGCTTCCAGCTTGGCCTCATCGCCGAATCATCGCCGAATCTTTGGATCGTGCTATTGGAGATTCGCTGCTCGATGGACTGATCGGGATGTGGGAAGGAGGAGCCTTCTACATGCACGTTCTTCACAGCCAGTGTGCTGACCAATTTAACCTGCTTGGGTGCTTTTCTAACGGCGCATCAGGAGACGACTGTAGAAATGAATGTGTGGCGAACAGAATAACGATGTCCTTGACATCGTTTTTGTCGAGATCAAACGTCGTGAGTGCGACGTGTTCTTCGGGGTCCAGGCAATCGTCGTAGATGCAGTATGAGGATTTAGCCTGCATACTTGAAGCTGGTTTCGAAAACGTGGCTTCCAAAGAGGGAAAAGTTGGTTGAGTGTATCTTAGAGCATACGGTACATTCCGTGCCAAAGCATAGGTTCATGAGCGTGCTGGTGGAGGATTGAATACATGCCTAAACGGCGTGACGAGTGTCCGTACCGTTTGGAGATAGTGTTCAAGACGTGTAAGCGGAACATGAAATCCCGCGCCTTGTACCCGGAGTCAGGATCGATAGTCATCTGGGTGAGGATATCGTGATCATGATTGAGGACGAGGGCGAAAGCTCGTGCGACGCACGGAAAACCATGCATTCCACCGTCTATCTCCCAGAACGAATGCTCTCCAGAATCTTGGACGAGGCTCATTGCGAGTGGGCCCGTGAGTTCAATGTAATAGTCTGTCTGAGAGCCCTTTTAGCAAGAAGAGGTGAGAAAGGTAATCAGGTTCGCGCACAAGGACACAACGAGTTTCAGCTCGGACGGCAATAGAGTCAAGGAGGAGAGTGTAGACGTCATTTCAAGCCCAGACGCATTTTTGTGTCCACGTGCAGTGAAATCTGGAGAAAAGAACCAGAAGGAACAATGGTGGTAGTAAGAAAGAAGTATGCGTGACGTCACTTCACGCATTTGTTGTCTATGTGTTTGTTAGGCGCAAGCAAGAGGCGGGCAAATCACAGATCGCGGATATTTTCCCACGGACCCCCCCCCAGATAAGGCAGGTCTGAGTAAGCGGCATGGTGCGGCATCCGAGTACCTGATTCCACCGAGCCTCGCTGGGCGTGAACTGAAAATTATGAGTGCTGGGATATTGGCAGTGTACCTCATTCACTTCACCCTCATTTCTAGGGCCAATATTGAATACTTTTGAAGATGGTCGAATTTGCCATCATTGATGGCACGTGCACACATCAAAGTCCGCGATCTAGAGATCGCCCAACTCTTGGGCGCAAGTTTGGCGTCGCATACGCCACGGGTTGGAAATTTGTATTGCGGGAACCTCAATAGACTGCCTCGCTTTGTGAACATAATGAAGACTATCCTTGCATGCTCTAGTGCACCGGATAGTTTGTCGGTTTCAGCTTACTAGTGATTTGCAGGGCCGGGCTCGGCCTGAAAGCCCGGGCTCGGGCTCGGCTTGGGCGGGCTCGGGCCTCAGATTCTCCAGGCCCGAGCCCGAGCTCTGGGTGCGGGGCCTGAAGCCTGGGCCCGGGCCCAAGCCCGGGCTTTCTCATAGCATATAAAATAAATAAATAAACATTATGCTAGACTGTACATGTAAATTATGTGTCTGCAGAAGGTACGGTAGGAAGAAGGTTGTAATTATCTAGGTCGTCATCTATCAAAATGTCCCACCTAGTTCGTTGCTTGCTTGCGCCAAGTAGGATAGTGCAAAGCGGAAGCTGCACGTACTATTGTTGGATCGTTGAGTGTGGGTGCCTGCTTCCGCTGTCGAGGGTCGTTCAAGATAAGTGCGAGGTCAGGATTATCGCGGGAACGGGACATCGTTGATGGATTTCTTGGAACATTTTACTGCACCTTTTATAGGGAGAGGGTGTGTATGTAAATGACAAATACCGGAATTATAATGGCGGGCAGCAGGATTGGTACCTGGTTAGACACACAGCAGGTAAAATTTTTGCCTGCAGGGACAACGGAGATGAATTTTAAACCAGTTTGGTATGGTTTGTTGGCAAACGCACTCGGAAAATAAATAAATAAATATCTGGGCCCGGGCTTCCCGGGCTGGCAGGCCTGGCATTCCACAAGCCCGAGCCCTGGGCCCGCCAAAGCCCTGCAGCGGCTCGGCCCGGCTTGGTCAAGCCCAGGCCCGGCTCGGCTCGGCTTGCGGGCCTGGGCCGAGCCCTTCAAATCACTACAGCTTACTTATGCTGTCGCTCATCCGCAGCCGCGCGCACAACCGCGAGAAGCAAGCGGGGAGTCCGCACCGACGATGAGTAGTGCTGGCCAAATACGAATACGATACGACAAATGGCGTATCGTATTCATATTCGTATCGTATTCAGTGCTCCGGGTGCGTATCGTATTTGTAGTGTATCGTATTCATATTTTTGCCACTGAATATGAATATATTTTGAATGTATTCAAATATATTCTCGCCATACCTTGCACAGAAAAAATGCTTTGAATTGTGGTAAAATGTGGTCTGGATGTGTGTACAAAGGATGATTTAACCTCAAGATTGCCTCCAGCAACCTCCAGAGGCAGAATGGCGCACGTTGGCAAGTTTCAACTTCTGCATCACGCGGTTTTGATGGCCGAGTGCTTCGGGAGCCTGTGGATCCGAACTGGAGTAATGGCTGGAAGGACATCAGAACAGATCAGGCTTGATTTCAGCTGTGCCGGTGTGGGATTTGATGACCT